>JASDQU010435604.1:80868-90998 GCA_032191745.1 Picea mariana | reverse complement strand
CCCCCCCCCCATAAATTGGTCCATCTACCAATAACAATTATATTATAAAATAAGTCTTCAAAAAGATCTATTTTAATAATTTATTAAACTAATATTTATTAAGCATGATCACTAAATAGTTAATTAGGGTTGTTACATTATAGCTACCTTTAAGCAATTGGCTTTCATAATGGAGGGCATGACAAATGTTTTTTTCATGGAATTCTTTATTAGTGGCCTCAAGGATGAAATACATGCCCATGTCCTCGTGGCTCGCCCCCAAAATTGGTTGGAAGATACTAAAAGGGCCAAGGAAGCACAACAAGCAGTCTCATCCCAAACTAGAAAAGATCTTTTATTCCTCACACTAAACCCACCCTTCCTGCCCCTCCTGCCACTCCCCTCAAGATCCAGAAATTGAATCGGGTCAAAATGGTTGAACGCCAACTTAAGGGTCTTTGTTATAATTGTGATGACAAGTATTTTCTAGGGCGAATATAAGCTTTTTATGGTTATGAATGATGATGTTTCTGAAGAAGAGGTCGATGTTTCTCAAGTACCTGAGACAACTGCACCATCTGATCTTAATCCACCTTCTGGTCCACTGAAATTTGAACCACTGATTTCCTTGAATGCACTCACTGGTTTCTCTGCTCCCCAAACCCTCAAGTTAATTGGCTACATTAATAACTAGAAAGTCACCATTCTCGTTGACAGTGGCAACACCCATAATTTTATTCATTGCCGCATTTCCCAAGAAGTCAATTGATATATCCGTCCAATTAATAATTTTCAAATCATGATTTCCAATGGGGGTTCCATGAAATGTGAAGGTCATTGTGAAAATGTGTGCCTACGAATTGGTTAGTACCACCTGAAATCGCATATGTTTGCTATTGACATGGGTGGTTGTGACATTGTACTTAGTGTTGAATGATTACACACTCTCGGACCTATCACCATGGATTTCCATAAATTAACCATGCAATTCCAGTAGGAGATCCAACAACACCAGTTCCAAGGCATCACAACAGGGTCACCAGAGATCATCAGTTCCCACCGAATGGAAAAGCTCCTCAGAAAAGGTCATTCTAGCATTATTGTCCGACTTCATTCCATTCAGGAAGTTGAGACACCCTCTGTCCATCTCGACCTTCAATCTATCCTCTCCCAACACCAAGATGTGTTTCAAACCCCCCAAGGAATTCCCCCTTCTTGAGGTGTCCATGATCATTCCATTCCTCTTGTTCTAGGCAGTCTTCCTCCAAATGTTCGCCCTTATCGTCATCCCTTCGCCCAAAATAATGAAATTGAGAAGATTGTTCAAGAATTGCTAGAAGTTGATGTCATATGTCCCAGTACCAACCCCTATTCTTCTCCAGTCATCATGGTACTCAAGAAAGAAGGTACTTGGTGCATGTGTCCTGATTTTTTCTCCCTCAACAAACTCACCATCAAAGACAAATTTCCCATTCCCGTCATTGATGACTTTTTGGATGAATTTAACGGTGCTCAATATTTTACCAAACTTGATCTCTAATCTAGCTACCACCAGATTCGTATGAAAGAAGAAGACATTCCCAACACTGCATTCTGAACTCATGAGGGTCACTATCAGTTCTTGGTTATTCCATTCAGAATCAGTAATTCTCCCTCCACTTTTCAAAGTTTTATGAATCATGTCTTATGTCCTTTCCTCTGTCATTTTGTCATGGTTTTCTTTGATGATATCCTCATCTATAACAAAACTTGGCAAGCCCATCTTTCCCATGTGGATCAAGTTCTACAACTACTACCTCAACACAAACGTTTTCTTAAGCACTCTAAATGCTCTTTTGGATCCTCTAAAGTTGAGTATCTAGGACATATTGTTGGAAAGGTTGGTTTCAGGGTGGATCTGAAGAAAATTGAAGCTATGCAGGATTGGTCGTGCCTAAAAACTCTTAAAAGTTTGTGTGGCTTCCTGGATTTGCCAGGCTATTATCACAAGTTTGTTCATAATTATGAAAAAATTGCAGTTCCCCTTACAGCTCTCCTTAAAAATAATGCTTTCAATTGGAATCCAACAACATACCATTCATTCCAAGCCTTGAAAGTAGTTATGTGCACTGCTCCTATTCTGGCTCTCCCTGACTTCAACAAGACCTTTGTACTAGACTGTGATGCCTCAAGGAAAGGCATTGGGGTTGTCCTCATGCAAGATGGTCGACCTTTGGCTTTCACCAGCAAACAATTTTCCGAGTGCCATTTGGGTCAATCCACCTATGAAAAGGAAATGTTGGCTATTCTTCACGTTGTGGATTTCTTGTGTCCTTATCTCTTGGGGCAATGCTTCCAAATTAAAATTGATCATCAAATCCTCAAGTATTTTCTGGAACAAAGAATTTCTTCCTTGGAGCAACAAAAATGGGTAACCAAGTTGTTTGGATATGATTATGAGATCATTTACAAAAATTGAAAAGAAAATGTGGTGGTTGATGCTCTTTTTAGGAAATATGAAGAAAACGGGTCCCTTTTTTCTCTATCTTTTATTGTTGCAGATTGGCTTCAGGAGGTTCGCCGGGAATGGTAACAAGATCCCAAACTTTCAAAATTGATCCAAACACTACAACAAGATTCACATGCTTCTCCAGGGTACTCGTGGCACCATGACAAGCTTCGTTATGAAGGTCACATGTATTTAAGCAAACAATCGAACCTTAAATCCACCGTGCTCTATGAATTTCATGCTTCACCTACAACTGGGCATTTTTTTTTTACCAAAACCTATGAACGGGTCAAACGTTTTTTTTTCTGGGATGGTATGAAACAGGACGTCTGCACCTTTGTGGTTGAATGTGATACATGTCAATGCAATAAGGGAGAGACAATTAAAGCTCCAGGCACACTCCAACCGCTTCTGATTCCACCTACTATTTGCACAGATATTTCTATGGACTTCATTGTTGGCTTGCCTAAATCAGGCAATCAGTTAGTCATCATGGTAGTTGTGGATCGTCTTTCCAAATATGTTGATTTCTATGGTCTTCAACACCCATTCACAACCTCCACCGTGGCTCAATTTTTTATGGATATTATCTTCAAATTCCATGTCATGCCTCATGCATTTGACAGACAAAATCAGTGGGTTTAGTGGTTACCCCTCATGGAATGGTGGTACAACACCTCTTACCATACCACCACTTGCATGAGTCCCTTTGAAGAAGTCTATGGACAAAAGCCACCCTCAGTTATATCATACATGCCTAGTGTCTCCAAGGTTCAATAGGTGGATCAAACTCTTACAGTTCGCATGGCCATTCTCCGTACTGTCAAAGAAAATTTGGTCATGGCTCATAATCACATGAAACAATAAGCCCATCAGGGTCGTTCTGAACGTAAATTTGGTGAAGGGGACCATGTGTTTCTTTGTCTGCAACCTTATAAGCACACTTCACTCAAATCCCAGCACTGTCAGAAACCTGCCCCTAAATTTTATGGTCCTTATTGTATTCTCAAGAGAGTGGGGTCAGTGGCCTACCGGTTAGAGTTGCTCAATCACTCTAAGCTCCATCATGTTTTTCATGTTTCCTGCTTAAAGAAAGTGCTCGACACTAGGTGCCAGACTCAAACCATACTACCTGAGTTGGATGAAGAAGGTTCCATTTGGTTGCAACCACAAGCAGTCTTGGACCAGCGTGAGCGTCATCTCCATCAACGCACTATCAATGAAATTTTAGTTCAATGGAAGGACACACAGCCAGAAGATGCCACATGGGAACCGACTACCATCTTGCAACAATTTCTTCATCTCAAGCCTTGAGGACAAGGTTGTTTTTTAAGGGGGAGGGCATGTTAGGGACCTGACCTCCCTAACCCCTCATGTAAGTAGAATAATATATTTTCCATGTAATAAAGGCCTAAGAATAAGGAGAATAAGTCAAATGTAAGAAGACCTAATAGAAGCTTCCGCTTCTAGAAAGATCTTCCTCTATATTGTTCTGTAATAGAGCTATGCTCTGCTTAAAGTTGCCTCCTCGAAGAGTCAAGTGAACATTGTTTCTGTTTCAATAAAGGTATCATTTTGACGTGCTAATTCTCTATATTTTGTTGCTTGATTGGTAATTCCGATGATATTCTTGTTTCTATTCAATATAACATAACCAAATGTTTAACACAATAAATCTTAACTTTATGACATTGTTTATATTGTAAGTGAGCAGTGACCTTCACAATTTTTTTTTTTTTTTTAATTGTTTTTTTGTCATTTGAAATAATTATTAATAGTTACATGGTTGCTCTTTTTTATTTATTTACTATTTCTAGTACTTAATTTACACTTGAAGTAATTATTAATAGTTATATGGTTGTTCTTTTTTATTCATTTACTATTTCTAGTATTGAATTTGCACACCAGAAAAGTTATAACCACATCATGTCTCTTTTTATGATAGATAATGTAATAAAAAAAATTCTAGGGTGTTAAACCTCAACCCCAAAAACACAAGGCTTGAACTCGTAACTTCCCAACTTCCCCAATACCTAGAGAATATGGGCACATCTTACCAATTGTGCTCTTCCATGGAAATAAGGTAATGATAATTGTCATTACCACAGCAGCTGGAAACCAAATTATTGTAAAAAGCCTGCACTGTAAATTGTCATTAAAATGGTGATAAGGCAGGTATAAGTATGGCGTAAAAACCCAAAATTTCATCTATAGTCAAATGTTCTGTCCATGAAACATTGTCGAATCGACGGACCTCGTTATTATAAGAGATAAGTCAGATTAACACGACTATTGGAAAACATACGAACCCACAAACTAAGATTCGTAGAGGGCGACGACCGAGAGCTAATCGAGGATAGAATGGATTCGTGCCGGCTCGCCTAAACAAGAGGTTTTAGAGATTTAAGGAGCAAGCAGTTTCAATCTTATTCTCACCCTGCTAACCCCATGGTCACGGCGGCGACTATGAAGAGGAAGACAATGCTTTTCAAGTGGAAGATTTCACCTGCCCATACCATTCCTCAACACTCTTTTCACACTTTGAACACCATGAAAGTACTCTGCCAGACTGACAGGCAGGCTTACAGAGGCAGTGGAGACCTTCAAGCATCTGCTTTCAGCTAAATCTAAATCCATCCCCATTCTCGGCACCTGCAATCTTTTGCTAAGTAGCCTAGTCCGACGGAAGCGACATGAATCAGCATTCTCTGTTTACAGGCTTATGAATGAAACCCACATTGTTCCAGATCTTATAACTTCGAGCATTATAATCAATTGTCGCTGTCAAATAGGTAGAGTGGATTATGCATTCCAAGTGTTTGAAGGAATGGCAACATACGGGTATGTTCCAGGTGTCGTGATCTTCAATACCCTCATGAAAGGGCTTTGCAGGAAGGGTGGAATCGAGGACGCTGCCAAACTTTTCAATCAAATGGTGAGCAAACAACATGATCCTAATCTTCTTACGTATAATACCTTAATAGATGGGCTTTGCAAGGTTAGGGAAATCCCACGAGGCATTCGGGCTGATGGCTGTTATGCTGCAAAAGGGCCATGAACCCAACGCAATCACATTCAATGTGCATATTGATGGCTTATGCAAAGAAGGCAAATTGGACAAGGCTAGGAAGCTCCTCCATGAAATTGGCAAAAACGTATGCCCTAATATTGTCACATACAGTGCACTTGCACTTATTGATGGTTTATGTAAGGGAGGCCAGTTGGACGAGGCTAAGAAACTCTTCTATGAGATGCCTAACAAGAACATAAATGCTGATGTTGTCACATACAATGCACTTATTGATGGTTTTTGTAAGGAAGGGCAATGGCAATGGCAGGATGCCGCCAAATTGCTTCATGAGATGTTGGATAAAGGGTGCAATCCAGATGTTATCACATACATTGTTCTCATTGATAATCTTTGCAAACAAGACAAGTTTCAAGAAGCTCTCCAGCTGTTAGATGTTATGGAGCAAAAATGCATTCAGCCTGATGAATACACGGGTTTTGCAAGGTGGGTAATCTGGAGAAGGCAGGGACACTTTTTCAAGAGATGACAGAGAAAGGTTTGAGCCCTAATGTTGTTACATACAGCACAGTGATGGGTGGACTCTGCAAAGTGGGTAATCTTTATTTAAACAGATGAAAGATCGTAGTCATGTCCATGATACGATTACATATGCCACCCTCATGGATGTCCTATGCAAGGAAGAGACACCCAAAGAGGCCATTAGAATATTACTTGAGGTTTTAAAAGAGGTTTGACACTCTTGTTGTCACATATTCAGCAGTAAACAACAGCCATATTAACAATTTTGCTGAAAAACACCGGGCAAGATTCAGTAATAGGGAGTAAATTGCAATTGATGAAGTACAGGCGTGACAGGTAATAATGCACTAGGCAAGCTATCTGAAACAGGTTTGGTCGTTGAGTTGATGAAGTGGTCCAAGTGGAATTTCCATAAGAGTGCACCAGGTGTTGAATCCGAAAATGCATTTGGTTTAGTGTTAAGTGGGCTACATATCTTCATTAAATGCACCAGTTATTCAATCTAAATTGGGTTGGAACTTGGGCCTAATAGTTAGTAAGAAATACTTGCAACAGATGTAGTACTCCAGGTAAATTACAATGGTAGTGCTCACATATATAATTTAGAATTGGTTTGCTAAATGGCTAGTGAGTTGTCATTTGACATTGATAAAGTAGACCTTGCAAATCCCAGGAGTAGTGAATTAGGGATTGATCTAATATGCTATAGCATGTTAGTGATAGCAAGGTTGCAAAGATTGTTAAGGTTGTCTGAAATGGTCTCGAGGAAGTGTTTTCTGAAGGTCAGTATTTAGTAAATGGATTCCAATAGTCACAATTTCTGATGTAGGTAAAGTATATGGACTTATTGTTATAGCACCCATTAGTATAGGACTTACCAGCAATCATATTAAAAGACTACGAAGTCAGTTTTTCATTATGGGTGACAATTGATGAAGTGGGTTTGGTCTACTCCTGGTTTGTGTTGATTCTTTTGATTCTGAGATCTTGATAGTTATTACCTTATGATTTCAAAAACAAGATTCACTTTCATACCATAGTTATCATAGAATAACTATACATTGAAAATCTCAACTATAACAATGCAGCGGAAATAACAAGATCTAGAAATATTAACCATGCACAGTAGACACAAGAACACAAGAGTTTATCCTGGGAAATCCAACCTTGGGAGAAAAACCCAACAACCTTTTTTATAGAAGAATTCAGTTCAAGATATTACTAGTACATTACCATCGCCAAATCAAAATACCATACAGAGAAAGTCCTCCCCAAGTCTAACACCTCCAAGAGCTAGCACCTTAATAATATGACCAAGAATAACCAAGAGAAAGATCCTCCAATCCTAGCGCCTCTCCAAGATAACACATAAGTAAGTAGACCAAGAATTGCAACTAGGAAGATGCAACTGGCTAGTGCGCACTTGAGAAGGAGAATTGTATGTCTGTCCAAATGAAACGATCCAGCATGTATTTATACTAATCCAGGCGCTTGTCTTTTTCTATGGGGCTGATTTCTCATTCTGGGTCTTCAAATTTACTTTATTATTTTCTGTCTTTTAGTAGTGGGGCCGACTTCTCTTCCTGGGTCTTCAATTTCTTCCTGGGGCTTCTTTAATGGTTAGATGGGTCTTCTTGTACTTCCTTGTGGAGAATGATTGCCCGAAGTTGCAAAACTTCAACACTCCCTCTTAATGAGAGAGACATTCTCCATACTTGGATTTATTCTGTCGTAGAAAGGTTGTCCTTGAGCCTGAATGATGTAGTCTTCTCTGGCATGCACCCAGTTGATGTATACTTCTCCCACATAACACCTAGTTGATGTATGCTTCTGCCACATAGCACCTGGTGTCTCCAACGGTCCTTGTCAAGTCACATGATCAAGGATCGAGACCACACCTGGGTCATTCTTCTTAGCCAAGTCAGCATAGCCATCGGAGAAGAATGCTCGATGCTAATACATGGAGAACATCAACACCCTGGGCCACTCTCCTTAGTCATGTCAGCATGGCCATCGAAGGAGAGTGTCTTCTCGATGCTAATACATGGAGAACATCAATGCCCTATATCATTCTCCTTAGCCAAGTCACATGGCCATCGGAGGAGAATGTATATTCGATGGATATGTACCTCGAGTCTTCATTGGTCCTTGTCAAGTCACATGATCAAGGATAAAGACTACGCCTGGGACATTCTTCTTAGCCAAGTTAAGTTGGCCATCTGAGAAGAATGTACCATTCTCCTTAGCCAAGTCGCATGGCCATATGAGGAGAATGTCTACCATTCTCCTTAGCCAAGTCAGCATGGCCATCGGAGGAGAATGTTAGCCTGGTACTGCCATCTGGAGAAGCATCGGTACCTCGAGTCTTTGTCGGTCCTTGTCAAGTCACATGATCAAGGATAAAGACTACACCTGGGCCATTCTCCTTAGCCAAGTTACATGGCCATCGGAGGAGAATGTATGCCCAATGTTGCCCAAAACATCAACTCTCCCTCTCAATGAGGGAGACATTTTGCATCATGCCAAATTTGTCTCTGGATACTGGAGCTTTACTGCTCCCTTATTTATCATGTTTCAGATGATCTACCATCTATTCAGTTGTGGATATGTATTGGAGCTTCACTGCTCCCTTCTGTATCGTGTCTCGGATGAAGTTCTGCAAGAAGCTTCTGAATCCACACTACTTTACGACTTGTGACACTGGCTACGATATACTCTGTCTCTGTTGTACTAAGTGCCACAAAAACCTATTTTCCTAAAATCATAACTGATCCCAAGCTGACGCAACACCCCAAGGTGCTCAATCTATCTACTGCACTCCTTACCCAATCGAAATCTATATATCTCCGCAGCCTTACTTTACCACCTGAGACATATTTGAGCCATATCCAATTGTACCATGAAGGTACCTCAACATGTGCTTTGTTGCAACTCAATGGTAGTGTTTCAACTCTACCATAAACTGGCTCTAGGTGCTCACTGCAAAAAAAATATCTGGCTTGGTGTTAACCTGGTACATCAAGGATCCAATCAACTTCATGTACATCATGGGATCCACCAAATCTAAATCTGAAGTAGAATCACTCAACTTCTTTCGATTTGTCTCCATAAGTGTAACCATGGACTTCTAGTCCATCATATCGAATCTCCTTAGTATCCCCTGATCGAGGAAGATATCATCTAATCTTTTTCACACCTCTAATTCCAAGAAATAGTACATCCAGCCAAGATCCTCCACCTCGAACTCTGAGGCCAACTCCCTCTATCACCAAAGTAGGCTATGTTGTCCAGTTTGCCTCACTGGTTGCTCCCTCTGTGATTAAGGCAAAATTCATATCCCATTCCTCCTGATTGTCTGCCTCCTTTGTCACTATAGCAAGGTCTAATGAAGCAAGTGTATCCTCCCATGATATATCACATCTCTTAAAATCCTCCTCAACTCATGACATTTGTCTGTCTGTTCTGGAAGATGTCTCTCTCCCACCTGAATCTGAGGGGAAACTCCCTCTGAATGAACTACTCTCTCTCATTCTGCATGCTCCCTCTAGAACTTGACTCCCTATGAGTCCATACAATATCTGGAGCCATTTGCTCTCTCATGCATCTACTGACTTACTCTGAAGTTTGATCTCCAATGAACTGTACTAGGAGGTTGCTTCTCCTTACTAGATCATGAGGGTTGACTCCCTCTGAACTCTTGCTCCTTCTGAGTTAGAATCATGTTGCTTAGTAGTGCTAGGCAACTTAGTAATGAAATCCATGGTTACAACTTCCCACTTCCACTCAGGAATGGGAAAATACTGTAGCAAACCAACTGGATGTATGTGCTCAACCTTGACCTTTTGACATTCAAGGCATCTAGTGTAAGGTAGCTAGAGAGGTAGTGGGGGGGCCTAGAGGGCCCATAGTGATAATAGTGGAGGTCATTCAATGTAAGATGGACTAGGTCCACTATATTATTAAATAAGGCCCACTATGATAGTTAGATATAATAAATGTAAGAGGACTTCTTAGAAGGTTCTACTTCTAAAAGATTCCTCCTCTAGAATGTTCTTAGGTGATGGTAGCACTATATAAAGGGGTTCAAGCAATGTAATGAGACATGAAGAGAAA
>JASDQU010435604.1:65482-80818 GCA_032191745.1 Picea mariana | reverse complement strand
CACTATATTATTAAATAAGGCCCACTATGGTAGTTAGATATAATAAATGTAAGAGGACTTCTTAGAAGGTTCTACTTCTAGAAGATTCCTCCTCTAAAATGTTCTTAGGTGATGGTAGCACTATATAAAGGGGTTCAAGCAATGTAATGAGACATGAAGAGAAATATTGTATTTGAAGCGGTAGCTCAATAGGAGGATGCCCCCTCGAAGAGGCAAGTGAACAGGAGAGGATCCCTTCCATAATAGGATCCATTGTATGGTGTTTCCCTACCTCAAGGGTGTGGTAATAATATAGTGTGGTTTTTTCTATCTTGCTTTGTGGATCTATTTTGTATTCAGTATTTGTGGTGATTATATTTTCAGATCTGGTTAGGTATTTGGTTCTTAACAAGTGGTATCAGAGCAACAAAATCAACAACCTCATTTTTCATACCTGGCCAATAGTATTGTTTTTTGACTACGAAAATTGTTTTCCAGTAGCTTGGGTGTCCTGCATAAGAAATTTTATGCTTATCTGACAATAAAAATACTTTTCAACTCCTGATCATTTGGCACACAGACTTTGCACCTATACATGAGGATTCCATCCTCTTTTAGCTCATAACCTTCCATTTTTTGATGTGACATACCTTGTTGTAAATTCGCCTTTATATCCACATAGTGTTGATTTCATTTGGAAACTTCTAAAATTCTGTCACAAAAATCTAATTTGTACATGCATCTCATGCACCCTCCTACTGAGTGTGTCATCCATCTTGTTCTCTTTTCCTCTGATATGCTTTATGTCAAAGTCATACTCACTAAGGAATTATAACCACCTGCTTTGTCTAGCATTTAAACTTGGTTGTCCAAACAAATACTTCAGACCACTATGATATGTCCTCAACTCGAATCTTTTTCCCATGAGATAGTGTCGCTGCATCTTCAAGGCGTGCACTATGGTTTCCAATTCTAAGTCATGAGTAACATAGAGCCTTTCATGCGCTTTTAACTTTCTTGATTCATAGCGCACCACATGCCCATTCTGACTAAGGAATCCACCAATTCCTTTCTTATATGCATCTATGCACACAACAAAGTCTGCATCAGGATCAACAATTCTCAAAATTGGCACACTTGTCAACAAATCCTTCAAGTGTTGAAAACTTCTTGCACAATCTGGAGTCCATTCAAATCACGCACCTTTCTTTTGCAAGGATGTAATTGGATGCACAATTTTTTAGAATCCTTCAATAAACCTTTTGTAATAACCTACAAGTCCCATGAAGGACCTCACCTCTGTGACATTTCTTGGTGTCGATCATTCCTCAATGGATTTTATCTTTTCCGGATCCACAACTATACCTTCCTTGGAAATGATATGACCCAAATAATGAATCTGTCGCTAGTAAAATGAACACTTGCTCAACTTTGCATAAAGTTGATGCTCCCTTAATACTTGTAGCACCATCCTCAAGTGTTTCTCATGCTCTTCTTCAGACTTTGAGTAAATACATATGTCATCCAGAAATACAATGACAAACTTATCCAGGTAATTTATGAAAACTCCATTCATCAAACACATGAAGACAACTGGTGCATTTGACAACCCGAATGGAACTACTGTGAGCTCATAATGTCCATACCTTGTTACGAAGGAAGTCTTGTTGATGTCTTCTTCTTTAATTCGCACTTGGTGGTATCCATATCTGAGATCAATCTTTGAAAATATCTTCGCGCCCCTCAACTGATCAAAGAGGCCATTTATCCTTGGCAAAGGATACTTGTTCTTTATCGTTACCTTGTTCAACTGTCTGCAGTCGATACAAAGTCTCAACTTACCACCCTTCTTCTTCATGAACAATACCAGGGTACCCCAAAGTGACACACTTGGGTGTATATACCCATTCTTCAAAATCTCTTTAAGTTGCATCTACAACTCCTCCAACTCTGGCGTACTCATCCTATAAGGAGTTTTGGATACAGGTGCTACTCTAGGCATCATATTTATAGATAAATCAATATCTCTTTTCGGTGGAAACCCTGGTATCTATTTACAAATATCCTCAAACTCTTTCAATATTGCTCAGTCTTCAACATTTGACACTTTATCCTTAGGTGCCTCTTCCATGTGCGTTGTAAATACTTGACATCCTTTCCTGTAGCTTTTCTTCAATTGTAAGGATGAAACTTCTCTGATAGTTACAACTCTTGGAATTCCTTGAACTGTTCTTAAGTTTCCTTCCTCGTCCAAGCAAGTAAATTCCTCTGTAACAGTCTAGAATGACATGATGCTAGTCCATCCAGTCCATACCAATGAGATAATCATACGAGCCCAAAGATATAGTATTCAAATCAACATTTGTGCACAACCCATTCATTTCCATTGAACATGCCTTAATCATCTCATTAATTTTCTTTTTTTCCCCTGTAGCTAATTACACCAACCAAGATTTTCCAAGCTTGCTTCTTGATAATTGGAATCTTTCCACCATCCTAGGATCTAAATAACTATGACTAACTCTTGAATTAATTAAAATAACAATAGATTGGTCATTAATCTTACCTACCACTTCAATCATGTGCAACTAAAACTCAACCTGCTTGTTATCCAAGGCTACATAAATCCTAGGTATATTTCTTTCCATGTCCTCAACCATTGCAATTTGTTGTACACTGTGTATAGTCCTCGCCTTATCACCTCTTTGAGGGCAATCTCTGTGCATATGATCTTTGCTACAACTCCAACATTGAATAGGTTGTTGCCTTGGCTTTTGCTCTGCTATCTCCGTCATTTTGGGCTCCTTGGTAGTTGGCTGTCCTTGCGCAGTATTTATGAAAAATAGTGGCTTAGCCCCCTTCTTCCTTTGTTCCACCTTGCTTTTCATCTTGTTTTCCCAAGCTTTTTGGAAAGTCGGTCTTCCCCTTTGTTGATCTTAAAGATATTTAGCACACCTTATGGTTTCCTCCAATGTCTTGGGGCCATCATACTATATATTGTCACTGATAAATGAGGGCAACCCACTCACGGACTCTGAATTTTAACTTGCTCATCCTTGATGAATGCAACATATTTCAACAACTCTAAGAATCTTCTTTCATACCCATCTATTGTCATACTCCCAAGCTTGAGTTCAAACAACTCCTTCATTTTCTTGTCATAGTATCGCTTGGTTAAGTATTTCTTTTGAAAACACCTCTTGAACTCCCTCCAAATAACCTTCTTCTCATCAATGTGTTGTACTTGCACAAAATGATCCCACCACATTGATGCCCTTCCTTTTAGCTGATAGAGGGAAATTCTCCCTTCTACCTGCGCAGAATAATTATGCAGCTGGAAGTACTTCCTCATACCTATCAACTAGGTCTCCACATCTTCATTCTTCTTATGCTCATAGTCAAAGGTAGGAGGCTTGATATTATTCATTTCTCCCCGTAGCTCATCCACCATAGTCATTCTCTTATGCTTTCTGAAAGGAGATGAACTTGAGCTACTGCTCGCTTTCCTAAATGAATGCTTTGGTTAGTGTTGATGTTTCCTATCGACACTTCTTGCTTCTCTTCTTTTCTCATCATGAGACCTCCGACTTCTTGACCTGCTTGACTTTGTCTCCTTATCCATTTTCTTTTCTATTTTGTCCAAGCTTTGCATCAACTTGCCATTAAAGTCATCTTGCTGCTCCTTGGCTTTCATAAGCCTTTCATTATCATCTTTATAGCTTTGGACATCTTTTTGCTATCCCTTTATGGTTTCTACCAAGTTTATGCACTCCTCAGTGGATTATGTACCATCAACACCCAAACCGACATACAAGTCCATGAATTCATCATCAGGGATGTAAGTTCTCCATGCATATTCTATGCTTTTGACCTTCTGCGTTGATTATGTCCTGCTCTAATCCCTGATAATTCTGCAAAATGTGCAGCAACAAGATTTGTTAGATAGATTCATGAGACAACTTCATGAAAACTCTGCACCATCTTGTTAGAATCCTTTCTTTTGAAGCCCATGCACACTAGTATTTAACACATATCAATATGCGATGTCAATATTTAACATATACATCATGTATCAGTATTGTGCATGCACCACAAATTTTGTTTTGTGCAGTCCCAATTTTTTTAATGCGCAAACCCATGCACCATTGTTTACTGTGCATTTCCAGCGTCACACCCTGCAATGCCAAAATTTAGTGCACATACTTGCGCATTCTTATTTTATGTGCACCACGACCACATTATAATTCCAAATTCATACACTTACTAGTCCAAGTTTTTCCTTAAGTAGAAACTTGGTCCATGCCAGCTCAGTACTGAAACTGGAGCTCTGATACTGACTTGTAACATCCCTATTACCAAACTATTAAGATACCATAGGTAACGTATCCAACCTCCTAGTTGGATACCATGCTCTGAAACCAATTTGTAATGTTACCCAACTTACTACTTAGCAAAACTACTCCAAAATCTAGTGCGCAGATTCTACTCTATAACATTGGTCTACACAAAAATACTTGAAATAACGCGCTCAAACCCAAGCTGAGTCGTGCCACCCAAAATTTACTCTTCTGACACAACTTATAATAGTGGAAGTAACTCAATACAACTGCGCACACAAGCATACTGAGCACACAACTTTATTGCGCACATAATCCATTTTGAAGATGTGATCTCTATTGCACGTGCAACCATTCCGGTGTCACATGCCAACTCTGATTTCCTCGTGCACACAGGCTGCTTCCCTGCGCGCACATGCGATTCTATCCTATATGAGCACAAAGTATTTCCCTATGCACACGACCATTCTCACCTCGCCTTGGAGATTCATGACCATGACCATAACATTAACTTAACAAGAATAACTAACAATAATTGTCATACTTATGCACGACCACAAATAGTGAATATCAACACCACACTTACATGTGCAAGAAACATTATACAAAATAACAATAATTACTTATATGCAACGACATAGAAGAATTAAACCCATAATAAACATAGATAACTAAGCACACAGTAAATGAGACAAGCACATGCAGACAATTATCTTTTATGAAAAGTCACCAACTATGCGCAAAAATCAGACATTCCTCCCAGCTATAGACTGTTTCTCATAATATTTCAACAACAGGTCACCCCCTAGTTGGGGCTTAACTCCATCAGGGAAAAAGGGTTCCTAATGATAGGCTAAGGTATGATACTCAACAAAATTGCTCAGTCCAAGGTGTCACTGCTGCAACTAGTCTACAGTCCCTCATTCCCCATGCACCTGTTACACCCAAGGAAGTGTGCCCCTTCTCTGCTCAACAGTCCCTCGACTTCTCCACTTCCCTTATAAGGTTCCAACAATAGGCCGAACAAGAAGTCTCAGAGCCCTGCAACTAATGCCCATCTCAGCAGGGAACAATTCCCAACAAAACTCTCACCTGAAGAGAATGCTCATGGGCATGACAACCTGCCTATTTGACAACAATTCTCTCACCTGGAGAGAGTGCTCACGGGCCTGACAACCCGCCTCTTCGACGTCAAAACTCTAGTTACAATACAAGAAAATCCCTTACAATCTTTTCTCTGCAGATAAGGTAATAGTCATATATTCGAGATGGTACAACCCCTTCTACACATGAGAAAATGAATGACTCTCCCCAAAGAATGAGTTCTTCCCCTGAACTACATTGAGACCAACAATATATATTGCATGCCTTAAAATGAACACTTGCCACCCTTAGAACTAGCTTTAGCCACTTGGTGTCTCGTTCCCTTCCCTTGGGAATTTAGGATAAATAATTATCCATATCTTACACTTTTCATAAATATTAATAAAATATTCCCTAGGACTTAAATCTCCCCCTTTTTCCTTTTTTTGGTGGAGTTAGCCCCTCGACTCTTTTAGTCTAATCTGTCTGTGCGCAACGATGTGATATTATTAATAATTGGACTGTGATTACATTTACAAGGATAGGTGCATTGACCTATTTGCATCTCGACTCACCAACCTCATAACCACACATGCTCTTCGACCTCAATACACACACACACACACACACATACACACACACAAATCAGTCCAATGTGCAATTCCAAGTAATCCCCACGCACTTACTCAAGTGCGCACCCTTCCTTTGATGTGCAACCACACACACTTACCCAGGTGCGCACAACACTATGAAATAGGTGCACCCTTTCTTTGATAACAATTCTCGTGCACTACTTAGGTGCACGCAAAACCAAAACTTGGTGCCAATGACTCACCAACCTATATGTACATTCACATTTACAATTGGTACCAATGGCTCACCATCCTATATGTACAATTACAAAGGTTTGGATTAGGGACATTACAATGCCTCATTCCTTGTCTTGTTGTGTCACTTTTGTAAATCCTACAATCCTATCCCAAGTTGTTCTTAAAGAAGGATGATGAGATATTTTGACACTTAGGAGTTAGTTAAGATCAATTTGGTCTAATGTGTCTTTAGGTAAAGTGTGTTTCTTTAGTATGCATTAGTATGCATTTGTAGTCATATAATCTGATAGTCACAATATATTCTAGACATAAAGTGATCCGACGATTCATATTCTCCTTGATACTAACGATTATATTGATTCATGGCTTAACACCCAATTGATCCATGATTTCTATTTAGAGAGCATGGAAGGCCATTTGTTGAAGATCGATTGCGAGAAACTCTTATGTACAATATTTTTATTTTGTATTAATATAAAACTTTAAGTTTTCATGTTGGTTGGGGCTATGGACTATTTCTCTCTTTGAGGGTTTTAACCATGTAAAACACTAGTGTATTGATTTTTGATTTAGTTGTATGAGCAATTGTTTAAGGTGTTCGACCTATGTGGAGTTTTGTTGAACAATTTTTTTGTAGAATAAATATGCATTTGAGTTTGTTCACGAAATAGAAGAAAATATTATACACACAATATCATAAGCCACCTAAATACTTGGCTTATATTTAAATAAACTAATACAATACTAAATGATGAAGAATTATATCGAGTTGAGAGATTATTACCGATAATAATTATGATTTAGAAGTTGCATGTGATGAAATTTGTTAAATTTCCATGGAAGATCCCAACCATCATTAACATTTGGTCTGTAATGATGAATGCATTTCCCCTTATCCCTTGGAATAATCCATACATAAATAAATACTTACACTAGTAAATGATGTTAGTTCTATTGGAAATAGAAAATATTCTTTTGAGGAAATCAAAGAGAATGACCATGTAAAAATGGATGAACTCAAACTAACTTAGCCCATTTATGTACTTTGGATATTGATGAAAAGTAGGAGGCTAATGAGAAGGCATGTTGATAGGTCAAAAGAGAGATATTGGATCTTGTTAATAGGTCAAAGGAGAGATATTGGATCCAAATGAAACAAGAGGCATCCATGAAGAACCCCTAGAATTATATAACAATAATTTAATTCTTAGTAAACTTAGGATTAAAATAGAAAAGGAAAGCCAACATGCACAAGGCACATTACAAGACAACAATAATAAAGTATGTTGTTCTCTAAAACTTCATGATATCCATGATTCCACTTTTTTTTTTTAAATATCTTGGATTTACTTAATGATAAGTAAATACTGATACAATGGATTTTTTACTTAACGATAATTATAAATTTAATAATGATTAAAAGGTTGATGTATAAAGAGATGAGAGGAAGTTGAACATAGAAGTATTTACGCATCTATATCGCCATGCTAAGATGTAGAAAGCATCTTACACACTAGATATAAGATAAACAAGTGTTGCATAGCAACACCTGTAGAGTTAGTTGGGAAATACATGTCGAACAATAAAACTTAATATAACTAAATGCATAAGTAATGATAGAAATGAGAAACACAAATATTTTTATTATATCCAAAAATATATATTTGTTTTTCTATGTTAAACATTACATTGCATGCACAAATTTATGGTAAAAGACAAATTAATGTCACATAAAAACAAACTCATTACTATAATCCCATGACAACAACTAATAATGCAAGAAAATTCTTTTTATTTAATCTATTAAACATCGTTAATTATTCTACTTAAACACAATAAACCAAAAAAACCACTTTGCAAAGTGGTTTTGCAAGAGTAATTTATTTAAAGATTTAATGGCATGTAACGAGCGTTGTCATTACCACCGTTGTGGAAGATCAAACGCCTAAAATTGTAATTACACCAAAGGCGTACACCTATTGACAATGGGCAGATTTAATAGGGGTTTAGTGCTTAATAAGTTTTCTATGGACACGATTAAATATGGCTGGAATATTCTTAGTAATCACACAAAATAAATGGCTGTGATTTCAATCATTAACTTCCTAACTATTATAAAGACATCAGTTTATGTGTTTACTTTTTTACATTTATCTAATCATATTTAAAAATTACTTTGATAGCTAACTGATTGCCACATAAGTGATTAACAAAAATTAAAATATTAACACTAGATAAATGAAGCCCAACAATTTATTTGTTAATAGATAATAAAATTTAATATATTTTTTTAAAGATTAATTTTATCTTTTCACCAACCGCTATTTTACTGCTGTACTAGTTTATATAAATAATCGAATTGCTATTTTGCTGCTGTGCTAGTTTGTATAAATAGTCGAATTTTCTTTACCTCAAACATTGTCGAATCGACGGACCTCGCATTAAGTCAGATTAACACGAGCATTGGAATACATACGACGACCGAGAGATAATCGAGAACATAATGAGTTAGTGCCGCCTCGCCTAAACAACAGGTTTTAGGGATTTAAGGAGCAAGCAATTTCTATCTTATTCTCACCCTGCTAGCTCTATGGTGATGGTGGCGACTATGAAGAGGAACACAATACTTCTCAAGCGGAAGAAGAATTCACCTGCCCATTCGGTTCTTCAGCACTGTTTTCACACTTTGAACACCATTAAAGTACTCTGCCAGACTGACAGGCTTACAGAGGCAGTGGAGACCTTCAAGCATCTGCTTTCAGCTAAATGTAAATCCATCCCCACTCTCGGCACCTGCAATCTTTTGTTAAGTAGTCTAGTCCGACGGAAGCGACATGAATCAGCATTCTCTATTTACAGGCTTATGATTGAAACCCACATTATCCCAGATCTTACAACTTTGAGCATTATCATCAATTGTCACTGTCAAAGAGGTAGAATGGATTATGCATTCCAAGTTTTTGAAGGAATGGAAGCATACGGGTACGTTCCAAGTGTCGTAATCTTCAATACCCTCATGAAAGGGCTTTGCAGGAAGGGTAGAATAGAGGACGCTGCCAAACTTTTCAATCAAATGGCGAGCAGACAACATGCTCCTGATCTTTTTACGTATAATACCCTAGTAGATGGGCTCTGCAAGGTAGGGAAATCCCGCGAGGCATTCGGACTGATGGCTGTTATGCTGCAAAAGGGCCATCAACCCGACACAATCACATTTAGCACGCTCATGGATGGACTATGCAAAGGCGGTAAGCTCCAAGAGGCCAAAAAACTACTGCGTCAGATGTTAAAAGAAGGGCTTAACCCTGATGTGATTACATTTAGTACTTTGATTGATGGTCTTTGCAAAGAAGGCAAATTGGATGACGCTTGGAAGCTCTTCCACGAAATGCTTAACAAAAACATATGCCCTGACGTTGTTACATACAGTGCACTTATTGATGGTTTCTGTAAGGAAGGCAAATTGGCCGAGGCTAGTAAGCTTTTCTACGAAATGGCCAAGAAAAGCATATGCGCTAACGTTGTTACCTACAATGGACTTATTGATGGTTTCTGCAAGGAAGGCAAGTTGGAGGAGGCTAGTAAGCTCTTCTATGAAATGTCTAACAAAAACGTATGCCCGGATGTTGTCACATTCAATGTGCTTATTGATGGCTTATGCAAAGAAGGCAAGTTGGACAAGGCTACGAAGCTCTTCCATGAAATGACCGGCAAAAACATATGCCCTGATATTGTCACATACAGTGCACTTATTGATGGTTTCTGTAAGGGAGGCCAGTTGGACAAGGCTAAGAAGCTCTTCTCTGAGATGCCCAACAAGAACATATGTGCTAATGTTGTCACATACACTGCGCTTATTGATGGTTTCTGTAAGGAAGGGCGATGGCAGGAGGCCACCAAAGTGCTTCATGAGATGCTGGATGAGGGGAATAATCCAAATGTTATCACATACACTGTTCTTATTGATAATCTTTGCAAACAAGACAAGCTTCGAGAAGCTCTCCAGCTGTTAGATGTTATGGAGCAAAAATGCATTCAGCCTGATGAAAACACATACAGTACAGTTATACACGGGTTTTGCAAGGTGGGCAATCTGGAGAAAGCAGGGGCACATTTTCAAGAGATGACAGAGAAAGGGTTGAGCCCTAATGTTGTTACATACAGCACATTGATTGGTGGGCTCTGCAAAGTGGGTAATCTTACGGAGGCAATAAAGTTATTTAAACAGATGAAAAATAACGGCCATATCCCTGATATGATTACATATGGCACCCTCATGGATGCCCTATGCAAGGTAGAGACACCCAAAGAGGCCAATAGAATATTACTTGAGGTGTAAAAGAGGTCTGACACTCTTGCTGTCACATATTCAGCAGTAAACAACAGCCATATTAACAATATTGCTGAAATACACCTGGCAAGATTCAGTAATAGGGAGTAAATCGCATTGATGAAGTGCAGGCGTGACTGGTAATAATGCACTAGGCTTGCTATCCGAAACAGGTTTGGTCGCTGAGTTGATGAAGTGGTCCAAGAGCAATTTCCATAAGAGTGCACCGGGTGTTGAATCTGAAAATGCAGTTGGTTTAGTGTTAAGTAGGCTACATATCTTCATTAAATGCACCAGTTATTCAATCTAAAATGGGTTTGGCCTAGCAGTTAGTAAGAAGTACTTGCAACAGATGTAGTGCTCCAGGTAAATTACAATGATAGTGCTCACATGTATAATCTAGAATTAGTTTGCTAAAATGGTTAGTGAGTTGTCATTTGACATTGATAAAGTGGACCTTGCAAATTACAGGAGTGGTGAATTAGGGATTGATCTAATATGCTGTAGCCTGTTAGTGCTAGCAAGGTTGCAAAGATTGTTAAGGCTATCTGAAGTGGTCCGGAGGAAGTGTTTTCTGAAGGTCAGTATTTAGTAAATGGATTCCAATAGCCACAATTTTTAATGTAGGTAAAGTATATGCACTTACTATAATAGGACTCACTATTATAGGACTTAACAGCAGTCATATTAAAAGACTATGAAGTCAGTTTTTCATTATGGTTGACAATTGATGAAGTGGGCTTGGTCTACTCCTGGTTTTCTCTAGTGGTTAGTGAGTTGATATTGCTGAATTGCACATGGGGAGTTTCAGGTACAGTAAAACAGATGATTGATCTAATTGGCTTTCAAAGGCATTCAATAATTTTGTACCATGTGACAGTCTTTCAGCCAATTTTTTCGCTGTCTGCAGTGATCCCAAGTGTGGGTTTCATATGCGTGCTAGAGGTTGTGTGAGAATTTGACATCACCAATCACTTGTCCTGATGTCATTTGGTTAAATTTTGAGGCTCACAATAATAGGACATTAGACTATGGTAGAGGGACTTAGAAACATGGCATCTGGTTATCCTAAAACATGACATGGGGATTTCCCTCACTAGGATTGATGTTATCGCATTGAAGGTAGTCTGACTGTATGACCACCATGTATTGTAGAGGCTATGTAATAAATAAGTCTGCGACAACAGCATGAGAGTATGGAGGCAGAAATTAGACCTTATCTAGAAAGGGCCGGTGAATCTGACTCCATGTAGATTGTACTTTGTGGCTTTGGCATGAGCTGTCAGTTTAACATCCTCCAAATTGGAAACAGTTACTTTTGCTCCTTTGCTTCTTTTCCTATATTCCTAATTTGATTTGACTAGGGCCATTTCCTAATCAGTTGCATGCATATATGAAACGTGAATGGCAGTGCCCAATGATTAAAACCTTACTGTGGGTCCACTTCTCACAGGCTGTTAAGATCAATTAGTTTAACATCCTTTGCATAGCTAATCTGAAATGCTAGCCTTGCTTCTTGTGGGACATATAATTAGAGCACTGTGGGATTTGTCTACAATGAACCAGAGTTATGGTTTGCAGTCCAATGTTATTTCGTTTCTACAGCCATTAAAGGTGTGGCTTGGGGATCTTTGGCTCTGATAGCTTAGGTATCTCTGAAATTGTGTAGGTCATTATATATTTAGAATATGATTTGGGATAAAAACATGAAATCACTGGTTTTCTTAATGTGAAATGCCAGGCTGCAGCATCTGCAAGAAATAAAGTAAAGTATCCTTAAAGAATAGGTCAACATGAATGACAGGCATTGATCTGTTGTCTCATTGAAAATGAAAACTACAACTGCTTTTTTTACATTATTGATCCTTATCAACGATATGTTTTTTTTGTACAGAGAATTTAATAGTCAAAAAAGTTGTTTGAACTACTTGAAAGACCCTATATTTTCGATCAGATATTGATTGTTTCTATCATATTAAGGTCTCTACACTTATATACAACGTTTAAAGGAAATTTTTGATTAGGCTGCTTCTTTTGTCTTTCTTGCAATATGAGAATTCCAATAGAAAAAGATATAATCTCTAGATTTCTTTTATGTTTTGTTCATCATATTCTATCTTGTTGTGTCTCATTGCTCTATATAATCCAGATCGGAACTTGTAAATTTGGTGCTACATGCAAGTTTCATCGTCGAAGAGACAAACAAAGAAGTGCAGGATGGGCAGCTATAAGTGTCTTACGCTATCCACTGCACTTGGTTTGTAGAGTGATAAGATAAGATATGATAATTTTATTAATTTTCAATAAAAGACCACAAAAGTAGGTCAAAGGGACTAAAAAAGTATATCTAGTTTCAATACTGTTAGAAAGTAATGGATGTGCTCGTTTAACCATAGACAATATAACAATATTGTCACCCAACCATAGGCCGAAGCCACCCCCGAGCACCTTAACCTTGACAGAGAATGATTCCGGAAGAAAACCAATAGCCAACCAAGGCTAATGCACCAAGCAAAGATAACCAAGACTGTTCAGAAAGTCCAACCATAACCAACATAGAGTCCGAGCCAAAACCAAGAATACAGATTGCGGCAGTTGCCGGTTGCTGCCGGCTCCCCAGATTTGCGCACTTGCCCAGTTTCTGCAGTGCGCACCTCTTCCCAGCTGAAATTCTGAGCTGTGTGTACAAAATGAGGTCTGGCTACTTGTATTTAATATTTATACTGTTTTCCTGAGCTGTCTGGGCTGACTTCTCATTCTGGAGGCTAAATACTTAATATTAATTATTTTCTTAAGCCGACTTGTCTTCTAGGGTTAAGTTTAATGCTTTAGGGTTTCTTCTTACTTCCCAGAATATTCTATTCTCGTTAGGGTTACATGTGGAGGTAAATACCTTCCGCAGCTACCATAATATCAACACTCCCTCCTAGCTAGGGAGGTATTGAAGGCAATGGTCTTGAGCACAAACATACCATTCAATCGGTAGCATCATCATAGTCGTACATACTATCTCATGATTAGATCACGAGCACCATCATCACTATCAATGTCATATGACAGCATCAACTGCATCATCTCTCGAAACCATTCTCCATTTGAGTAATCAGACATGATGCTGAATAAGTCACTCACTCCAAAGAGTGATACAAGAACCATTCTTCTAATCCGAGCATATGTCCTAGAAGAATAAATGTCCTAAACCATTTTCCATCTGGAGAATGTCTGTCCATCAATACACTGACCATCCATCTAGATGATAATCATTTTCAACACTACTGATAGTCTACATGGCAATTAGAACAATGTCATTCAATAGAACACAACTGTGTCTATCCATAGTAGTACACAACCACAATCCAGTGGTACACTACCACACCAAGTAGCACACAACTACTTAATCGATGACACATAGTCACAACCAGTGGAACACATCCACCACAGTAGCATATATCTATTGTCCAGAGACATACAGTCTCCATAGCAATCATATCATCTGATATTAACTTGCACAGAAAAACAATGTCAGGATATAAACTGAGTCATCTGGACCATTCTTCCACTCACATTTGTGAGATCTAGAAGAGCATCTGCCCTCAGAAGGTAAAACATTAGCCATGAGCTACTGGACTATTCTTCCCAAGCATAGAAGAATAATTGTCTTGATTTATGAGCCTGGACCATTCACCTATCTGGGCCATTCCTCTGGCACTAAACAAAGTGCAACCTAGAGAGAATGAGTCTGCCCTAGGGAATGCTTGTCCTTGATTGCTGAACCTGGACCATTCACCTAACTGGGCCATTCTTCCGACACTAAACAAAGTGCAACCTGGAGAGAATGAGTCTGCCCTTGGGAATGACTGTTCAAACCATTTCCTAAGGAAATGATTGTCCTGTACCAACCTCCAAAATGGACCATTCTTCGAAACTGCTCACAACTGTGAACTTCGAAAGAATGACTGCCCGACGAGGCAGACCATTCTTCTTGACCACTACTGAGAGTGACTGTTAAGAAGAAAGACTGTCCTAGACCATTCCCCCACACTGGCCACAAGGGGAATTGCTGTCTATGGTACATCAACAATCTATCGAACCATTTTCATTACGAAAATGACCGTTCGATCTGGACCATTTTCCAAACTGGAAAATGCTTGTCCGTCAGAAGTCTCAAACCACTTTTCGAACTGGAAAGGAACTGCTCATCCTGGACCATTTTTCGAACTGAAAAATGACTGTCCATAAATCAATAACACATCAGTGCTCCCTCCCAACCTGGGAGTCATCTCTTTTCAATAAGGAAGTCGTCTCCACGAGCTCCAACTTGTTTCTTGAGTACGCAAACTTTTTCATCTTGGGCAAAGGCTTTACCAAAATATCTGCTTATCTGCTCATCTGTGGAGATATATTGGAGAACCACTTCTCTTTTTGGACCTCATCACAGAGAATGTAATGCTTGATCTCAATGTACTTCGGTCTTTCTGGAACATTGGTTTTCTTTGAAGGCTTCATACAACGCTGATCATTATAATATATCATGGTTGAATTCAACACTTTTGTTTTTTGCTAGCTCATGACATCGTGGCAAGGCTCAAACTGGAACATATCTGTTAGATTTTTTAGGGTAAGTAAGAAACAGCAGTCTCTTTTAAAAATTGTATGCAAGAATCCTGAAGTACAGAACAGCTAATAGGCAAGGACAGTTAGAATGTAAATCTGATATTAAGATTGCATAGACATAAAACAAGAAATCTAGTTTAACAGTAACTTTGTAAATCCTAAC
>JASDQU010435604.1:47005-63869 GCA_032191745.1 Picea mariana | reverse complement strand
TCGAAGAGGCAAGTGAACAGGAGAGGATCCCTTCCATAATAGGATCCATTGTATGGTGTTTCCCTACCTCAAGGGTTTTATATAATAAAGTTTTTTTTTTCTATATTGTTCTTCTATATCTATTGTGGTGCTTTTGTATTCAGCTATTTGGATCTTAACATTGAACCCTGGGTTGTTTTCTTTGTCGCTTGGTATTCTGCTTGAGTTATTTCATTTATACACAGTAGAATTTATATATTAGGTTGCTTTTTAGTCCATGCATTTTCTCTTTAATATATTGAAAATACAAAAAAATAGGCATTTTGCATTGGTTATCATTTTTGTCTTTGAACCTTTATCGTTAGCTTAGTGCATTTAGTGAAAGATTGCATTTTAAATCTGAATTACAGAGTTGAAACTGAAAATTGCATTGCTTTTATTAGCACATCATTCATTGAAAAGTTAAAGATAGACTTTGCATTATATTCATATTTATCTTCTTGCAGAGTCATAACATCATGAGTTTCGCTTCCATGCCCTTTTGAGTAATCACGACAAATAAAAATTATGCTTTAAACTTAAATTGATTAGTCACGATTTTATCTTTAGGGTGCACTAGTCTAGGATTTAGTGCCTTGGAATAGAATTTTTGTGAGTAAACTTATCCAAGGCAATTAAATCAACATATGTGTCTAAGACAGGGAGTTGAGAAGTTCATTGTATAATTGGTAAGATTAGGAGGCTCCTCTCACACTGGAGTTAATCACGAGGTCGCGCGAAGTTAGTTGAAGGGATAACCCCTGGATACTCACCTAGCGTCAGAGATATTTCTGTGGATTTATTCATGTTTAGAGATCTTGCTAGTACCCTTACCTTTGTGAGAGGTGGTGCTTTCAAGGTTTCGAGATTTTCTACCCTGCCCATATGGTGATCCGGACTTACGAATGCTCGTCTATGAATCAGTTATACAATGATTTATCAGTTGCTTGACTTAGATATCTCATAGGTTACTTGGAAGTGTTATTTTGCTTGTACCTTGGGTCAGATAGGGGTTGGAAAACACACAACCTTTATGGAGGATTAACTCTTTGGGGGGATCTAATTGACTGGTTGTTAAGCCCACAAGGGACCCTATAATTGATTTTGTTACCTCCAAACTTTATTAGGGAGTCTCAGGTCCCTCTTGGATGAGACATGCCTTATTTAGTGAGGGATGCCACTCAACCACTTTAGCCTATTTGCATGCATATTGGCCATTTGAATTTTTGGTATGCTCTTTGACTACTAGTTTTCCTTAGGATATATTTTTTATTTTGTAGAGTCATAATTCGTCATGGAGTTGGACCAGCTTCCTTGCCAATCCTGTCAATTTTTACAGTTACCACTGGTTTTTGAGTTCATGCCTTCTAAAAGGCATAGAGTTATCAGGCGTGGTACACACACATCCACCTTTTAGACTTGTGGTTCCACAAGGATGAGTATTGAATCTAGTATTCAAAACACTGGGAGTTCTTCGACTCCCATACCCACTATAGTTAATGGCACCCCTTCGACTCTTACAACTGCTATAGTTGCAGTGTCAGAGGCTTATACCGGTACTATGGCTCGGCCTGTAGTTAATGCTTCATCTCTTGCCTCAAACCCTTTTGGGGGTTTTGGCCACTCTTCGAGTTACAATGTTCAGTCCATCCCTATGGCTTCTAGTCCATTTTATTATGGTATGCCTAACTTCACTTCACAGTTTTCGACTGTCATCCCAGCTGTTGAACCTAATGCTAGCTTTGGACTTGGGGGCACTACACCTCCTTACACTACTTTCTCGTTTGGTGTTTCTCATATTCCCCAGACAAATACTAATGTAGTAATTGTCCCTATTCTTAATCCCGAGTCTAATCCTTCTACAAATGGATGGAACAACCCAACTGGTGAACAATTTCTTCCCTATATCCCAACCGCCTTGGTGCCAATTCTGGCCAATACTTTTGGCATGATAAATCCACTTCAATCCTTTAGGTTCCCACCTGGAGGCGGTCAGTCTTACACTTTGGGAAACCCCCAACCTCGATCCAATCCATTTGGGGGAAGTTTTCATAAACCCCAGCCTGGATCTAATCTAGCTAGGGGCAATTTTCACAATCCTTATCAAAACATTACTGTTGGAATGATGCCTAACCCACCTTATATGAATCAACCTAGAGGAGGGCCTTATAATTCTATACAGGGCTTTGGTACTTACCAGAATCCTGGATGGAATGTAGTTCCCAACACACAATCTTCCGTGAGAGGATGGGGCTAGATGTCGCACCTCATCACCCTTTTCTGGCCACGCTCAATCTGCCAGACTTGTCTAAGTTAATGAATGACCTGGTGTGTCATGATCCCACATGGCCCCCTGTCCCCACCAAACTTCCTTCAGACATTCCAAAGTTTGAGGGTAATAATGGAGAGGACCCTGGTGAACATGTCACTACCTTTCACCTTTGGTGCTCATCGAATTCCCTAAATAATGATTCTATTAGATTACGATTGTTTCAATGCACTCTCATTAGAGTTTCTTCGCAATGGTATATTGAGCTACCTAGGGGGACATATGGATCATTTAATCAGTTGGTGGTGGAATTTCTCAACCACTTTCAATTGCCCATTCATTATGAAGTTGGCCTCAAACTTTTGTTGACTTTTCGCCAGGACACCACCACTCATATCTCGGATCATATCCAGGAGTGGCATAGACAGAGGCGGATGATTAAGACTCATGTACCCTCGAAATTTCTTCTATAATGGTTCCTAAAGTCTTTGCACCCTCCTATATCAAAGGAAATTTCTACTTTTGAGGTCTCCAACGAGGTAAAATATATCTTTAGAGCCCAACAATTAGATTTAATATATGCTCAGTCTAGGATGTTATATCACCTTCTTCCAGAAGCACCGCAGTCAAATTATGATTCTAGGAAAAAACCTGGACCTCATGCCGATGGAATTTTAGGGTCCGCCAATGTAAATCTCGTAGACTTAGCAACAAATTCTATCAGACGATCAACTTTATCAGAATCCTCCAAACCCACCCAGTCGACAGATGTACATTCCATGTAATCGTCGAAAAACCCAACTGGTGAACAAAAACTAGATGGGAATAAAAGGAGAGGTCAAAACAATCATAAGGGCGGGAAAAATGGTAACAAACCCAAGGACAAAGATAATAATGGAAAGAAAAATGATAATGCTAGAGAGGGCAAGAAAGAGAAACATAAGGTAAAGTTTCTTTGTAAACTTTGTATCGATGACCACCTTACACAGTTATGCCCCAAACTCGTGAAAACTATGAGGATTTTAAATCTACCGCCTATTGTGCTGACAAATCCATTCCCACACAACCAACACTTAGCCTTGAGCTCTTCGAACACCAAAAATGCACTCGGTGGAATTCAGAACCCACCATCGCAAGATGACAACCGTGTTTGTATCAATATGGTTGACGGAAAAATTGATTTAGCCACTCGTTCTCGAGATTATAGATATTCAAAAGCTAGTACCAGTCTAGAAGCTCCTCCTCCCCCTACAAAGATGAACCTACAGATTGAGAAAATAGAGCCACTGCCTCATATTACAAAAGGAGTACTCAAGTTCTCTACTCATAACCCTAATGCTAGAGCCACCCAGAACTACTCTATCATTGAGGATATGGGCTAAACACCTTATGCAATGTCATCTTTGAAGGTACTCCAAACGTGTCCATCACAGAAGAATGCCTTACTCTCTGCCTTAGGAGCTATAGAACCTAGTGGCTCGAACAAGTTTGACGTCACAGATGTGAAACCTCACTTACCTTACCATGTGCATTTCCAAATCCACGTGGAGTATTCCAAGTATACTATAAAATGAGTAGTCGTTGATGAAGGTGTTTCCACCTGCGTGAAGTCCCTGGTCTATTGTAAAGCTATCAGTTCTCTAACCCTTTCCAGGTCGTCAAACACGTTAACTTCATTTGACGGTCATTCCTTCCACCCTCACGGTATTCTCCCTACCTTTCCAGTCTAGTTAGGTGGGAAGACGGTAGAGGTGGAGGGAGAGGTAGTTGATGCGCCTCTTGATTATAACCTATTACTAGGTTGCAATTGGACCTATGCTATGGTTGATATCGTATCGTCCATATTCCATATGCTTTGTTTTCCTCATCAAGGGGAGATCATGACTATCGACTAGTTATCCTTTGAGTACTCTATTCCTAACGCATCTATTGGACCGTTGATCTCGGTGATCAACAATTCTCAGCTGACAACTGAGAATATCGGCATCAAAATGTATTCTTCCCTCATAGGTACCTTCAACTTCTAGACACTGATTCACCACGTTTACACCATGTCTAGAAGGCCTGCTTCAGTAGGGAGGTCCATTCCTTTCCGCACTTCCTATTTTAGTGATCCATGGACCCTACCTTCTTCGACTGCATTGAGTGAAGGATAGTTGCATGATGGCATGGCTATGCCACTATCGAAAACGAATATTGTGTATCAAGCTATTCTTGACTCTTCCGCCGATCCCGATCCTATTACCTCATAGATAGATGAGGAGGATCCTGTTCTTAGGCCTGTATGGGCCACCTCCTTATCTTGCTCACATGATTTCCTAGATGAGACTTTTCCTTCGAATGAAGCCATCCTCGAAGCCATGAATGGTTCTGAGAGACCTTGGGATGATATGTATCATCGATCTCATTTTCTCCCAAGTATTGAAAGAATCGAGCAAGATGGCTTTCGGTCTACCTTGAGTGAGATAGTTGGTCGCGTCATAGTTTCACTTGATACGCATGGAATTTATGCCGAAGGAAATATGGTGAGTATTTCTCCTACCATCTCAATCGATATCTCTCGTACCCTTAGCAATATTGAGAACATAAATATAGGTGTGGATTATTGGCCGGAAGAAATTATGATCTACACCAAACTCTTCAAAGAATTTCGAGATGTATTCACTTGGTCATATGAAGAGATGCCAAGGATCGACCCCTGTATTGTCGAACATGAGATTAGGACTTATCTGGATGCTAAACCTATTCGGAAATGTATTAGAGCTATAAATCCTAGGAAGTCCCTTGTTATTAAGGCAGAGGTGGATAAGCTACTTAATGTTGGCTTCATCTACCCAGTTCTTTTGACCGAATGGGTATCCAACCCCATTCCTTTGAATAAAAAGCAAGGAACCATCCATGTGTGTATGGGATTTCGCGACCTGAACAAGGTTTTTCCTAAAGATAACTTCCCCACACCTTTCATTGATCAAACTCTCGATGAGTGTGCGAGAAGCGAAATATTTTATTTTATGGATGGATTTTCAGGATATAACCAAATCCATAGAAATCCTAAGGACCAAAACAAGACAACATTTATATGTCCTTGGGGTACTTTTGCATACCGAAAAATGCCTTTTGGCCTTAAAAACGCCAAAGCAACCTTCCAACGTGCCATGACTTTCGCTTTTCACAATATCAAGCACATAGTTGAAGCCTACCTTGATGATCTTGCTGCTCACTCTCGCAAGAGAGTGGATCATGTTATACACCTTCGACTAGTTTTTGAAAGTTGTTGTTACTATAGAATTCAGTTAAACCCTCACAAATGCATCTTTTGTGTTAAGTCCATCCATATCTAAGGATTTTTAGTTTCTGAGACCAGGATCATGGTAGATCCTCTTAAGGTTGAGGCAATACTTCAGTTGCCTCCCCCGTGCATGATTAGACAACTTCAAGGTTTACAGGGGAAAGATAAATTTCTACGTCGTTTCATAGTGAATTGTGCCAATATCACTAAGGGTTTCTTGTGCCTCTTGAATAAGTACACACCTTTTATCTGGGATGAGTGATCCCACGAGTCTTTCGACATTTTAAAGAAATCCTAGGTATCAACCCCTCTACTGAAATCCCCTGATTACAATAGAGATTACTTAGTGTATATTTCTGTGTGTGCAGAGACGATTGGTATGGTTCCAGTTCAGGAGGATGATGACCTCCATGAGAATTTCATCTACTATCTTAGTCGAAATCTAGTTGACCTTGAGCTTAATTACTCTCACATTGAAAAGATAGCTTTGGTTGTTGTTCATGCAGTCCAACGTTTATGTCACTATATATTTATTTACAAGACTACAGTGGTTGTTGATGTCAATCCATTTCAATACATCCTTACTAGACGTATCATAGGGGGGAAATATAATAAATGGATTGTCATCTTACAAGAATTCAATCTCAACTTTGCTTCGGCCAAGTCCAAGAAATCGCTAGTTTTTGCAGAGTTAATATTCGATTTTCCACGATTAGACAAGGATGTTATTCATGTTGATTCGTTTGCAGACATTTTCCTTGTCTCTTCGTTCGACCCCTAGTATGGAGACATTGTTCTTTATCTTCAAACCTTGAAGTTCACTCATCATCTCTCACGAGATGATCAACGACATGTTACATACCAAGCCAAAAAGTATACCATCATCGACGAAACTTTGTATCATCGAGGAATAGATAATATATTGTATCGTTGATTAACTCACAAGGAAGCCAAGTCATTCCTAAACGATTTCCACAAAGGGGCTTGTGGTGGTCACCTATTTGGGCTTGCAAAGGCCCAAAAAATCCTGCGAGCCAATTATTTCTAGCCTGCTATCTTTAAAGATTGTATCGAAGCAGTTAAGAAGTGTCACCCCTGCTAGGCGTTCACATGGAAAATGCGCCCACATCCATCCCCTCTTCACCCAGTCATTACCGTCGGTCCCTTCACCAAGTGGGGGGTAGATTTCGTCGACTGCAACCCAACTTTGGTTGGGGGGAATCAACATATTATCATGGTAATCGACTACTTTACTAAGTGGGTTGAAGCCATGTCTACTGTAAAATCTGATGGGAATACTGTAGCCTTCTTCGTGTTCAACCAAATTATCACCTAGTTTGGTATCCCAAATAATATTATCACTGATCATGGTAGCCACTTTCATAATGAAATGATTGTAGAACTAGCATCTAAGCTGGGGTTTAGACATGGTCATTCATCCCCTTATTAACCCCATGCAAATGGGAAAGTAGAGGCCATCAATAAATCTTTCAAAACCATTTTTCAAAAAACTGTCTATTGGAGTAATTCCAATTGGCACATCATGTTATATCCCGTGCTTTGGGCATACTGAGCCTCGATTAAGACTGCCACTAATTTTTCCCCTTTTCAATTAGTTCATGGTGTGGAGTCGATCCTTCCTTTTGAATGTGAAGTCCCTTCTCTCAAGTTGGCAGTCGAGCTCCTACCTAACACTTCATATTTACAGCGACGCCTTGGGCACCTAGAGAGTCTTAACGAGCAGCATTGGGACACCTTTATGGCTATTGAGGCAAATAAGAAATGTGTCAAGGTTCAATATGACAGGTCTATCTATCCCCAGTTGTATGTCGAGGGTGACTTGGTCCTCTTATATGATCAAGCCAAAGAACCACCAGGGGCAGGAAAATTTAAACCCATGTGGCATGGTCCTTACATCGTGCGACGTGTTCTGGAAAAAGGAGCCCACGAATTAGAAGATTATGAAAGGAATAAATTGGTCGAGCCCAGAAATGGGCTCTACTTGAAAAGGTACTATGCTTGAGCCCTAGGCTTGAGCAGAACTCTTTTTATACTAATGTAAATTTAGAGTATAGACATCTCTTTTTCCCTTTTCTTTTGTCTTTGGCTTGCTTATTGAGTTTTCCCTTTTGTTGGCAGATGTCAACGGAGTCTTTGGTCTACCTAGGATTCGCAGACGGAGCCGGTCATCATACACAGAATTTGTCTTCTACCGCTTGGGTGGTTTACTCACCCGAGGGTTTACTGGTGTCTTCAGGTGGTGTATGCCTAGGGCCATCCACGAATAACATGGCCAAATATAGTGTCATCATATAACTTTTTCACGATGCTATCTTGCATGGTATTCACTCTTTAGAAGTTCGCCTAGATTCCCAATTATTAGTATGTCAATTGAATGGTTGTTACCATGTGCATGATCCTACTTTACTCCGTCGATTCCTACGGGTACGTCTTTTAGAACAACAATTTGATTTTATTACATATTATCACATTCCTAGGAGTTCTAATCATGTATCTAATGCCTACGCTAATTATGTTTTAGATTGGAATTTGTCACATTAATAAAGAAAATAAAACCATTAAATCAATGTACACATTGTAAGATATAAGTAAAGCTGAAGATCCCTTATTATATATTTCAAAATATGGTGTTTATATTACAAAATTGGGGCTAAAACCCTCAATACACATATATAGTTGGTATACATATCCCATGACATCTATGCATGTGGCGCCGGATGTGTGTCATGGTAGAAAACCATGACATTTGTGAGGTGCCAAAAGAGTCATACCCATGCTCTAGGTACACCAACCACCTGTCATTGCATGGCTTCAGGTAGATCCTCCACCTGAACCATAGGAATCCTGTGTCAAATGAGACAGGTTACCCTGCATGTTCTATAGGACTCTCTCCGCTTCTCCTCCCACCACCTCATCTCCCCAGTTTCTTCGTCTATGTCATAAGAATCCCTTTGGCTGTCGCGGACCCACATTTATGATTACACAAGTATCTAGTTAATATTTAAACACCATTCAAAAATATTTTTGTTCCCTAAATACAAAAATACAAAAAAATGAAATATTTAAAAATTTGTTACTTATATCACCATAGGCGGCCCCTGGTGGAAGTGGCATATCAGTATTTCCTTTGAAATCGATCCCCGCATATGGATAGTCATCTAGAGAAATGATTTTATGCCACCACCAAAAGAAAAAATTATCATTGTAGGGCATTGATACCCTACCTCGCCCTTTCATCTCATGACCTCAATCCACCATGCCATGGATGGATCTCATGGTTCTCTAGGAAGGATTTCCACTCTAGGTCCCAAACCTGGAACCCGCTCGAAAAAGAAACTACAAAGAATAGAGGCAAACCCGAAGTTTCTCTTACTCCATTGTTTACACTCGGTCAGTTGACCTTTCATATTGGCCAGTAGTGAGGTACACCAATCATAGACAGTGGGTATAGCACACTCTATTGCGTANTGATCCTGGTAAGCACAAGCACAATGATCTTAAAAATGAGGTTACTTATTGCCCAGATGGGGACTTGGCTTCCCACCTTGGGAGTCCCTGCTACACAGTGGGCATCGATATACTCCTCGATATTCATCCCACTCCCTGATCTGCATGACTTGAGGTTCACAACCTCCCCTCGGCATGATAAACCAGTCAAGAAGTAGATGTCCTCTACTTCAATCCTCAATGGTTGTCCATCAAGGATAAATCTCTCGTTATCAGGGTCCCAGTAACCCACCAACATCTCCAACAACCTCACTTGGACCCTCATTCCTTTGAGAGCCCAAAATTTGTACAAGCCACATCTTTTTAGAGATGTTTGAGTCACTGGATCTCGATCCACAGCTACATCTACCTCCTCGTGCTCTCTCTCTCTCTCCATTCCAAGACCATCCTGCAAAAAAAAAAACATTTTTGAGTTATAACCCCTCTTTTTGGCCATTTGCATACCTATACACGGCTTTATTTGCACACAATAATGTGTAGGGATTAATACATTCTCCCTATGGTTCACACAGGGGCGTATACCTAGTCGTACACGAGACCTATACAAGGAAACCCGCGTATACTGAAAATCCTATTTTACACCCTCAAAAACTAAAGAATGGAAACCTAATTCAAAAATGTAATCCACTGAATTTGAAGAGGAAGAGATGAAGAGTTACCTGATCCAGATGGTTCGTGATTTCATTGCCTAATGCTCCCGCAATCGTCGTTTTAATCCTGGAGGTATTTTAGTCCAAATTGCACTATTTGGGTAAAAATCAAAATGATACAGCAATTTTTTATTTTATTACTATTTATAAGCTATTTTTGCCCACTTTATATAGTTTCATGCTATTTTTCACCTAATGGACTAATGCAAAAGTGGTTTTGAGTTGTTTTTCTATAGTTTTGACTCATTTTTCTTGCGGATTTCCACGTCATGATTGGTCGTTCGTCACCTCGGGAAGGTATTTTCATAACCTATCATATAGGATAGGTATCCACTCCATCATGCATTTTTTTCATTATCCTTCGACTACCACTTTTTACACATTAGGAACAAACCCATTTTTTGTGACACAGAACCTCCCGTCTGCTATAAATAGTGTCGCTAATAAATGGTAGAGACTTACCAAACATGGGCGCCCTAGTTAGATTCTCTTTGACAATTGGTTCCTATGCCGAGTTTTTCCTTAGGACCGAGAGTCCATTATAATTCAATACATGACCTTATGATGAGCCTCATCTCTCATTCATGCACATGTGGCCTTATTCCCCGCAAAGTCCCAAAAACGAGTCTTAGTTAAGCTCTTTTTCGACTTGTCTAAAAACCAAAAAGATTATCGAGTGATTTGTCCCTTTCATGCTCGTTAAACTGGATTGAAAGGTAATGAGTCTTATTTAAGCTCTTTTCCGACTCGTTATCAAAAATAGAAAAGATTGCTGAGTGAACTTGGCACAAGTTTACCCCTTTTTCACACCAAGTAGACTAAAAGACATAAAAAATGATATTTTTTGACGTTAAGTTGTGATTGCATCTCATGCCCTTGCTTGCAGTATTGAGCCTTTAGCCGGTTCTCGCTTTGAGTTATAAATTGTTTCCTTAGCAGTTTTTGCATCCTCAACGAAGAAGAGCCTTGTTTATTTCCTTTGCAATTTGACACCCTATACCTTGGAGGGAACATCACCCAAAGTGTCCATATCCCACATGCATTTCCTTGCATTAAGAATAGTTACGTTTCACTGTTGGAACTAGTTTTTCTTACTTGTGACACTTGTTTCGTCCTTTGTATCATAGCATTTATTTTTTATGAAAAAACAAAAAAAGACGGGTAGGAAAAGAGTACTATATTATAATCGAAAACAATCGTGTTGCCTTTGAACAGAGCACAAAGTTATTGATTCCTTGCATCATCATAATTTTGGTTTTAGCATGGCCTTAGGAAGCTGATCTCATTACAGAGTTTTCCTCTACCAACTGGTTACTCTTCCAGTCCCTATAGAGAACGTTATTGATGCCTCCTACATATAATAGTCACATCATTGAGTCTATGCTATCGAAGTCCACCATATGTCCCATTTTCTTGTTCAAAGGAAGTCTATCAACCTGTGTCAGCCACTCCTCAAAAATATTGACTTTACATGTCGACCATACCCTCAGTTTGTCTCATAATCACATGATACTATGGTCTTATCATGCACCCTGGCCCTACTTTCATCATTGGTAGGTCACCTTGAACCCAACAATCAGCATTTCATCATTGGTTGTTGATTGGGTAGTTTCCCTTATGTTCGACGACAAGACATCTATTCACACTTTGGGATTTGTGAAATATCTTGCACGCCATTAGCCTTATTGGTGGTATCCTTTCCTTTGTCATCAGTTTTCATCATTGGCTGCTATTTAGAGATTCTTTTTCGTCTACCACTAGCATTTGGTACACGTAAAAGATGCATAGGGTCGTTGGTTCGTGAACATGTTCTTCGTCCGATCTCCACCAAATCATGAAGCTCCTGCTTTGTTCCTCGTGTTGACTGATGAGAGATGCCTTAATGCTCTCCTTTTAGCAGGTCTCTTTCCATCAACTTCAGCTCATTTATTCTGGATACAGGACCTAGATTTTTATGAGTACCTTGAGTCTTGCATTCATTAGTGGAAGGTTCTCTCTCCATTGACATATGGGAATACTTCAATGTCTCTTGGTTAATGGATTTCTCAAGTGTTCGACACCGACTCCTTTATTCAAACTTGTAGGACTGTACTACGTGCCTTGGTACCTACTTTCATTATTGGTAGGTTGTCTCATGTTTGTTAACGGTATACCTGAATGACCGGTAATCAAACGATGTCTCATTGTGTTCGACCTCAACTCCCTTATTCACATGATGTAGAATTACACCCTTGGTAGATAGTGTAGAAGACTTGAAGACATCACTACGTGGTCATAGCTTTCATGAGTTGTTGCTTCGCTTTCATTGGACCAACACCTATTTGATTTCAATGATCATGGGAGATCAAATTGTACTCCATGGTATACAGATATCTTTAGATTGATTTTGAGACTGCTTTCACTGGGCCTTGTTCATGACTATTACAACTTTTGGCATATAACCGCATTTGTATTTGCTTATTCATGGCCACAGACACATATTTGGTATATTTTTCACATGGATCTGCATTATATTCTTGGCATCCATGTATGCAAAGTCAATACAGAATGTAATGAGCAATTGAGTTCATCTAGTTGGCTCTCTACCACTCCACTTCTAGGTTATTTATAATGTATTTTGACCATCGCAAATACTCCTCTAATCTCACACATTAGGGGGCATCTGTTATAGAAATATTTGCCTCACCATTGCTATCTTGCACATAGGGCCTTTTTCCAATTCCTTATGCAAACTTGTCATCCCTTTTTGATGAATCCAGAGCCAAAAATATACATTTTTCCACATATACTCTCCCTATCTACTATGCAAGATGTGTATATGTTGGTTGCTCCACTATATCACACATACATCGAGATTTGTGCCATAAAATACAAAAATGACATTGAGATTCCATGTCAAAATAAGATATTTCTAATCCTTGGCCTTCCATATATTGGAAACGTTCCGACTCAGCCCTTCGTTTGCATTCTGAAGGCTATAAAAGCACAATTCCAAGCTATGGAAAAAAAGGAGAAAGCATTCAACTTTGAGATAAAAGTTACTCTAGAGAAATTACTTCATATTGAATCTGCATCCCTTTGTCCCTCAAGTATGAACACAGTGTTCAACCCTCAAGCTCTTTCCCTACTGTTGAGAGAACCTCATTGTCTCTCTTCTATGAGCTTTCCTTTGATGGAGGATTGAAGTGGTGGATGCCCAGTTGGAAGGAACTTGGTTTCTTGGTTTCAAACCATCCCAACAAAGAAGTCTGTAATGTTGTCGCTTCTGCTGATCAATTATTAATAGAAATACTCATTTCCCGTCCTATTGGTATCTTGCAAATATATGATTATTATCCATGGGCATGTTTGTAATGTTTATTAATGGATTATGCTATCTGATGTGTTATCCCCTTTATATCATCACTATGTACTTGCCATGCTCGTTTGTTAAGAACTTATTGCAGGTATAAATTTTTGGGTCAAAATGCTCAACGGTGGAACATCATCAAATGTTGGATCGAGGTAGGCCTCTTTCTTATCTTGCACATTAGTTTATATAGCATATGTTGGAATTGAGTTGATTTCTGCAGTCATACTTGTCTGTTGTGGTTTACCCTTGGCCATAGAGTTGTTTTCTTTCGTAACATGCAACTCTCCTACTTCTGATGCCGATGACCTAGACACATTGCAAAGCACTACTAAATTGTACAAGAAACAGGGAAAAGGCCCTAGTGAGGAGAGTGTTCAATCGACGAATAACACTCCCAAAAGTACAAAATCCCGCAGCATCACTCCAACGACCCACCACATCAAAAAAGAAACTCAAATTTCTTCAAACGGATGAGGATATTATGACCCTCCTCACTCTAAAATTGATAGTTATCACAAGCTTCCAGTAGATAAGAAGAGAAAAAAAATTGTGAGACAGGTGGAAGAGCCCGAAATTCAGAGTGAGAACATGGAACTTGAGCCTGGTTGGGATAGCGTAATACTCTACCTTGATCATCCCGAAGATGCGATCCAGCATAGTCTTCCAATGGGAGATATATAATACCGAAAATTTTGATGAAGATGAATCCTTCGTGTTCCAAAGTGTTGTTTTGATAGCCAGTCTAAAAAATTGATTATTGAAAAAAAAATGAAAAAAATAAGAAAGGAAAATCTTGTTCAAAGGTTAACCTTGAGAACATGTGGCCATCCCAAATCTATCAACTTCACATAGCTACCGGAGATGCACTTGATGATTCCATTGGAGGCATCAAGTCCAAGAATTCCAGACTGGAGGACCGGGTCAAGGAATTGGAAGAGGATTTTATTCCTATGCCATTGCTTGCCAATCCTTTATCAATAGCCATGCCTACCACCCCTGTAACCAAGTTCAAAGGATCCACCAGCCTCCTCGCATCATGTAGAGGATATGTGGAGAATAATATCAAGAAAATAATGGAACTGGTTACTGAGGCATGGGAAACATCACAAAACATGACTTCCCTTGGAACGAGGGCACATAATTTGCTCAAACATTTGCAGGTGGAGATAAAATATGAAGAACATTTCTATTTGAACACGGTCCTTCCTTTTGGCACCATTTTCAAAACATGACAGAAACAAGAAGAAGACAACAAGATCTCCCATCCAAAAACTGGATCAGTCAATTAAATGCATGTTGGAAAGAAAAAGTGAAGAACCTCCATCTCATTGTTCAGTCACGTGAACAAGCCATATCAAATAAAGAAAAATTATTCATAAAGTTGTCTAGAATAAACTTAGTCAAAAGGACCAATGACTTCCAAGACCCCAAATTAATCGTCAACTCCTTGTCCTTAACTAAGCAAGGCTTTGATAAACAAGTTGATATTTTTAAGGCGTTGTCTTTAGAAAAGTTTTACAGCATCCTTGAATATGGTCAAGATGACGTCGATGACTGACTAGTCAAATATTTTGTACAGAATGAGGAAATTGATCAAGCTCTGCGTAATCTTTCTATCTACTTAGGGGAATTAAAAAAGGAACTTTCCAACACAAAAATCTGGAATGAGATCAACATCACCCCAATGAGAAGCTACATTGAAGAATGGCTCGAAAGAGAATTGAAGCAGGCCACCGATGAAAGGCAACAGGTAGTTGTCATGATTCCAACAGATGTCGATGACATCAATGAAAAGGCATCAACAAGAAAATATCAAAATGGATCATATGTACCATCACTGTAAGTCTACTGATCGCATCCTGGTTTGTTTATAAACTTAGTTATTCCACTTTTTTAAATAGAAATGTCTAGCCAAAGAATGATACCTTTCAATTTATTATTTTCAGTTATTACACTCTATCGTCGCCCACTTCTTCTTTCCACAATATTGTTTCTTGTACATATTTCTCTTATGGTCCGTGGGAGCCCCAATCCCAGTCTCTATGACAAACGCATTGAAATTTCTAGGAATATGTAACAGACTTTTATTTTTTGATATATTTCAAATAAAATTGTTTTTTATCTCCTTTTATATTCATGTCCTCATACATTTTTATCTTCCACCAGTCTATATGACAATTGCATTTAAATTTCTAGGAACATGTAACTTTTTTAATATATTTCAAATTAAACTATTTTTGTATCTCCTTTTATATTTATGTCATCATAAATTTTTATCTTCCACTATGAAGAAAATGTATTTCGCTATATACTTTCAAAAAATAAATGGGTCTCTAGAGGCCACGTGTCATTTAATGCATGGATACCACCTGTGCTTCATGCTGCTTGCCACATCTCTGTTGCAGTTTCCATCTGCCTCCACTACTTTTTCCGATCCCAATTCAACCCAGCAGGCACTACGCTGCCACACAGCCTTGTTTAACTATTGTAATAGAATTTTTTTGTTATATGGTAAACAACTTCATTTTAAGGAAGTCTCATAATATGGATATTTTTTCAAGAAGTTTATATGTAAGAAATTTCTTTGAAAATGTTACATATTTTCAATAAATCAATGTATAATTATACATAGTTGTTAATTTTATGTTGAAAGGAAATTTCTATTATTCAATATGAGAGTGTATGGAAAATATAATTGCATCAAGAGGTGATGATTAGTCCAAACTTAAGTGTGAGTGTAAGCTACTAATGGTCTCTCATGGTGCGTTAGTGGCAATGCAAACCTGGAAAAACAACAATATGTTAAATTGGAGGGATTATTCAAGGTACTTTTACAATGAATTTGAATACGGTGTAAGAAGATGAAACATAGGAAATTCAATTAAATTTCTGAATATACAACTTTTATTCATAGACATTATGAATAACTAGGTCAAATTTGATTTTTTTCCAACAAAATATAAGGTATATGTTTTTTCGTTCGTACAGGTGTTGAGTGTCTTAACAATGGAATTTCATTCCAAAAACTTGTATACTTGTAGAGAACCCGTTTTTCTTGTGCCATGTATTTTTTTGTAAATTTTTAATATTAATTTTATATATTTTTTAAATTATCAAAGTCAACATATGCCTTAAATTACAACGTCTTTTGTTCATGCAAGACAAAAGGGTCTTCACATGATCAAAACATTTTTGTTTTTTAGATTGTAGGTAGTGGTATCCTCTAGTGTTGCATATAACTCATTTGAGAAATGCTAAGCCGAGAAAAAAGTTATAGAAAAAATAAGAGAGGTATGTATTCTAGGATTTTGATATATGTGAAGACTAAAAATAGTAAACAATAATAATTAAAAAATCAAATTATATATTTGAAATCTACATAGCCGACTCTATCTATGTCTATAATTTCATCAACAATTGAATTTTTTAGCCTATAGAAAAATAGCATCAAAGACAAATGTATAGAGGGGTATTCACCAAAATGGAGGTTCTTATGAATTTGCAGACCAAACCACTAGGTTTTTCATCCTGAAGCTAAATTTGAACCAACCAAGTCAACATACACCTTGTCAATCCCACCCAAAAGAATTGAATTCAAACAAGGGCACACACACTCTAGGAGCACACATGTGCTCTAGGAACGTTTAGAGCACGTGTGCATAATCCTAAAAATCATTTCCTTCCTTATCTATATTTTTCCTCCCTCTCCTACATCTACCCCCCCTATCTATCTCACACTCACTCTCCCTCTCTACCCC
>JASDQU010435604.1:35658-46905 GCA_032191745.1 Picea mariana | reverse complement strand
CCTCATCCCTCTCTCTCCCTCCCTCCCACACACACTTTCTACCCCCCTATATGTCTTCCTCTCTCTCCCTCCCACACTCTAACAAACTCACTCTCTACCTCCCCTCTTTGTTTTCCTCTATCTCCCTCCCACACTCTCGCACACACACTTTCTATCCCCCCTCTATGTATTCCTCTATCTCCCTCCCACACTCTCACACACACATTTTATATCCCCCCTCTATGTCTTCTTCTGTATCCCTCCCACACTTTAACAAAATCACTCTCTACCTACATCCTTTTTCTACCTCTTTCTATCTCCCCTCTTTTTCTACCTCTCTCTTCCTCCCACATTCTCACATAGGCACTTTCTATCCCCCATTAAGATATTTATATCTCTCTACCCAGCCTTTCCTCTATCCCCCTCCTTCCTCTCAAAATCAATCCCACTCTCTCTCCACCCCATTCTTGTCTACCCCCCCTCTCTTTCTTTCTCTTTCCCCCCTCTCACACTCACACATTATCTCTCTACCCTCCTCCTCCCTCTATATCTCCCCCTCCCTCCCACTATTTCTCCTCTCTTTCTCTCCTACATATTTTTCAGCTCTTTAAGCTCTTTTCAAACTCTCTAAACATGAAAAAATTGTCGAGCAACCTTGTTCTTTTCATGCTCGTAAAATTATTTTAAGAAAATGTTTGATGGGAGGTAGGTTATAAATTTTTCATTCTCATCAAAATAATTTATGAAAAAGGAACTGAGAGAGTTCTCTTTAAGTGTTTTTTAGACTCTCTAAATATGAAGAACCCCCGAGTTTTCTCTCTTTGGACTCATTAAACAAACATCAAAAGAGCCATATGGGACCGAACCACTCCTTCCTAGGGTTCTCTAAACATACTCTGAGGTACTCATCTGAAGGATGAGCTTACATCTCAAGAATATTTTATCCTCCTCAAGCTTGTGTAAAAATAAAGAGGTGCTCCTCAAGCTTGTGTAAAAATAAAGAGGTGCTCACCAGAAATGGTGGGGGGGGGATTAGGAAAGAAATGTATCTAAACCTGTATTCTATGGAATAGTCTCATTTGAACATGACACTCTTACACTTGCTTTGTGTCTAGGTTGGAAAATCCTCTTGTCTCCTGATCATACTCCTTTATAGGATTACATTTTGGTCTGTGATCCCTGTTGTTGAGTCAGTGTTTCCAAGACAATTGTTGTGTCTTCAATATGTTCAAAGAGAATTTCAACCTGAAAAGCCTTCTATTGCGTCGGCCATTTCTGCACTCCTTAAGACTTATATTGCATCAGTCATCCCTGAGTCATTCCTAAATAACTTGTTAGTCTAATCTACTTCAAATCTTGTTACCTGTTTCGTTTCATTGATGGGGGATACATTAAGGCCCTCCCGTGACAAGTCTTTTCCTGTTGACTTCAAATCACTATCCAGGAATTAGACTTAGAAACTAACTGGTACCTTGGAACTTGCATGCCTCAATGGTAGGTTTCCTTGCTTTCGACAGTGGGTTTTCATTATCGACCCTTGATCGAGAGATTCCATTGAGTGTTCGAATTTATCTCATTAATTCACATTCGTTGAATTGTACTAGAGTACCTTGGGGTTCATTGACATTAATGGTGATTTCCCTCACACTTTTTAACGATATTCACTAATGACTGGTAATCAAGTGGTTTCTACCATGTTCGACTTCAGCACATGTATTCACATGGTTATATTCATACTATAGAGTGGTGGATATGAAGACCCTGGATGTTTTCTGACAGATTTAGGTTGCGTTGAAGTATATTCAGTTTGTATTGTTTCATAGATCCACATTGTATGTCTCATGGCTATGTTCAAATTTGAGTCTTTAACACATAGATCCACAATGTATTTTTGGTGGCTATGTTCAGATTTGAGTCATAATGGCATGGATACACAGTGTATGTTTGGTGGTCATGACCTATATTACTTGACATGGATCTTTGCATGTCAGCATTTATGATTTGAGACACTTGTATTCTGAGTATGGGAATGCCTACCTCAGTGATGACATATTATTGTACTGTATTTCCTTGTTTGTTGGTAGGTTTTTGACCGACATGTTCCTTGTTCCCTACACACACTCGACAAAGTATTTCAGCTATCACTCTTTTCTAACTTCATACTTTGGGTGGCTCTCTGTTACACATTATTTTCATCATCTCTATGACCGTTAATGATGTAAACCTATATTTTCCCTTAAGAGGTGTCAGTGGCCTGAATTCCTAAAGAAAGAAGGGAGAAGAACTTTTACTGAGAGAAGAAGTTGTATTTTCCTTTGTAAAAAACCCTATTAAGGAAAATTTCTACAAGTTTCACTATACAAAGGGTGTGAAAATGCTTGATTTCCACACCTTTCTCTATAGCTAGGTTATGGAGTTTCTGTAGGTTTCTCTATAGCTAGGGTGTGGAAATTCCTGTACGTGGGAAAAACGAGTGTCTTCTCGATGCTTCTAGAAGGAGAAGCTTCTATGGTGAGGTGGCCTCCGAATGGTTTGGATCTTACTCTCTTTAATCATTTAGTGGGATCATCCTAACCTCCTCACCTTATCCTCTTCAACTTATAAAAGGAGAGGATATGTCATGAAGAAAGTTAGATTGGCTTGTTATTGAGTTTTGTAGCTTGGAGTTTTTGAAGCTTGTATGTTGGCTTTGAGCTTTGCTTTGTCAAGATAGATTGTGAGCAACTATCAGATCTATAGTCTCAGAATCCTTGGAGAAAGAAGTGTGTGGGAAGGAAGGAACCAGACAACATCAAAGCATTTCGTTGTATCTTTCTTCCACATTCTTTAATACAGATATACTTTTATTTCCTATATGAATGTTACTTGTTCATATTGTATGATTCCTTGATCACGTACATAGTTTCATATCGAATAGACTCTATTATTCTTGTCTTCGTTGGCTTGTGTTTATTTTCATATATTTCTCCATAATCCTCGCAACATAGCTTGGATTGCATTAGCGAAGTCGGATCTTCGATATTTAAAAGGTATGTTCTAGATCGATTTCTCATTTGATAATCGAATCTAAGGAAAGAGTAGTGTATTGTCTTGTTTTGTTCTAGCTTTGTAGTGAAGTTAGAGGGATTGATTTATGTCCGCACTTAACAATTAGTCCGATAACAATAGGTACATCCAAACCAAAATGGATTTCCTAAACATATCATCATTGGAAGCTACCTATCGATATGTTGTCAAAATCGAGTAGAAATTTAGGCACCAGAACAAATGGGAATTCGGGTCTGCAAATGTACAACAACTAAAGCATGGTAAATACAACCCTAACCAACAACCTCTAGACAACCATTCCAAGACATAAGACAAGAAGGGTAAAGGAAAGAAGAATAATGACACTGGGAAGTGGTGTAACTTCCTCAAAATCCCCTAGAATAACACCTATGAATGTGGCTCGAAACATTCATTGGTGGTCGATGTCAAATACACGAAGTTGAACCCTGATTCGAAATCCGATCCAAAAAATATTGAAAATAGAAATATCATTGATGAAGACCCCATTGTTATTTTTGCAACCACAATAATTCAACCAGAAGAACCAATCGATCCTAAAGAGGGGGAGCATCTCTTCCATTCACAAATGTGGGTTAAGGGGACCCCATTTCATTTCATTGTCGATAACGGAAGCCAGAAAAACCTCATCTCAGCTAAGGTCATCAAATTGTTTGGGTTGTCAACAACACCACACCCGTAGCCATACAACATCGAGTGGCTTTACCAGGGACAAGATCTCCATGTTAGCCAACAGTTTCGCCTGTCCTATGGCATCCATCCCTTCAAATATGAGGTAGTGTGTGATGTGTCCCCTCTTGATGTCTGTGATGTTTTTTTGGGGCAACCATATATGTGGAAATGTCATGCTCTCTATAAGTCTAGACCTCGTAGTGTCATTATTAATCTAGGAGGTCATCTCTATGGGATACCAAAGGTAGTTTCAACTACTGTTCCACCAAAACAGTGCCACAAAGTAATCTCTCATACTGAAAAATTCATCCTCTTCATAGTCTGTTCAAAGGATTCACAGAAGACCACTACAACCACTATAGCCTCAACACCTTCTATCTAGCAAAAACATATTGTCGAGGTGAAATAAAATATTAATTCTTCACCTACAATGGTACCTACACCAAGCCCCGTCAAACCCGAAGAAAATAGGTTGGTGGAATAGAATCAACCCTGCCAACAACAGGTTTATGACAGTCTTCCATAGACCAAGCAACACAACTTCTCCAACAAGGCATGCAGCTCAACAAGATTCAGATTCAGAAAACACTTTCCACTCTTCCCTGGGCACTCAACGCAATGGATACCATTACTTCCTAAGGGGGAAGGACTGGTCAAGGTGGATATTGGTGGCCACCCACTTATTCCCACTGGCTCCTCTTGTTAGTTTTTAGTTCAACGCGTTCTTTTGTACTTATTTATAATTGTGGGTTCTACACTTCTGGGGATGTCTGAATCCCTACACATTTTCGAGTTGGATAGTGGTGGTTTCCCACCTAATCCAACTGGATTATTTTTTAAGTTTTCATGTTAGCACATCTTTTTGTACTTCCAGGGCCATTTTGGGGCCCTAAATAGTGTTTTTTTGGCGTGCCACAGTCAAACTATAGATGAAGTTAGAGTTTGATGACATAATGCATAGTTCTCAAAAAGACCTTTCCAATGGGCTATCACATGCCTAAAATAGAGATCATATGCAAAAGTTACGACCCAGGGAGTTAATGTACTAACTTACCCAAACGAGGCCCACATGAATTTTGGCGTTTCATTTCCTAGGGTTAGGTTTTTGGATGTCTATGGTTTTGGCATTAATGTTTATCATAAAAAGGCCTTTAGAGACTCATTGTAATCATCTTCTTGTGAATGAGCGTAGCCGTCACATCTCTTCTCAGAGATAATGCTGCCACAATTATAGCGAGTCTTGCACTCTATATTTTTACAGTCTCTTTACTATTATTTCATTAATATAAATCAAGTATTGTTGTATTTCTTTGTTTCTGGCAATTTTCATGAGTATCTCATTGGAATATATTTTCTTTCATTTCGTTCTGAAAATAATCTGGATCACCTTTTTCTTTGCTATCTCGATCATCCAATCTGATTGGATAATAGAAGCGAGGGATGAATGGAAGAATGACGAAAACATGTGGACTCTCATTCAAAGGTTGCAACATGATTCCGGTGCATCAGATACATTTACATGGAAAAATTATTCACTATGGTACAAATATCGCTTATATTTATGTAAGAACTCTCAACTAAAAAAAAAGGTACTCTTAGAATTGCACACCTCTCTAGTAGGAGGGCACTCAGGATTTTTGAAAACCTACCATTGGGGTAAAGAAGGAATTTTTTTGGGATGGCCTTAAAACTGATGTTCAAAGGTTTGTGGCAGAATGTTTGGTTTGCCAACAAAACAAGGTGGAAAAAATTAAGACCCCAACTATTTTACAACCATTAGCCATCCCAAGTCAATGTTGAGAGGAGGTTTCCATGGATTTCATCACACGGTTACCGAAGTTTGAAGGAAAGAGTGTCATCATGGTTATTGTTGATAGACTGATCAAGTATGCACACTTTTGTGCACTCTCTCATCCTTTCATAGCTAGTACAATTTCCACTTCATTCATGGATACAGTTCAAAAGCTACATGGAAGTCCAAAGATTATTGTAAGTGATAGAGATCCCATCTTCACTGGACACTTTTTGACAGAATGATTTTCTTGTTTGGGTACTCAATTGGCTCATAGCTAATCTTGTCTTCCTCAATCTGATGGACAAACCGAGATAGTGAACAAATGTCTGGAAGGCTACCTTCATTGCTTTGTCTCTGATAAACAAACACAATGGTTCAAGTGGTTACCCTTGGCAAAATGGTGGTATAACACTTCCTTTCATACATAAAAAAAAATAAGACCATTTATGGCACTCTATGGATATCACCCACCTTCCATCACTTCTTCTCTAAAAGAAAAATCTAAGATTCAAGCAGTGGAAAATCACATCGAGCATCAAGAACAAGTTCTCCAACTCTTAAAGGACAACCTAACCATGGCACACAATCGCATGATACAACAAGCAGATTAGCATCGTAGTGAAAGAAGTTTTGAAGTAGGGGATTGGGTATTTTTAAGACTACAACCATAGAAACAGATGTTCCTTAAGAAAGATAAGAAGGATAATAAATTATCACCAAAGTACTATGGCCCTTATAAGGTGTTGCAAAAGATTGATAATATGGCATAAAAATTGAAGTTGCATGCATCTTCGCGAGTACACCCAGTTTTCCATGTTTCATGCTTAAAGAAGATTATAGGTGACAAGATCCCAGTTCAAACTATATTTCCATAACTTGACAAGGAAGGAAAAATTGTACTGGATCCCGAAGCTATCACCGACACAAGAATTCGCCAGCTAAGGAATAGATCCATTTCAGAGTATCTTATTAGGTGGAGGAAACTACCTATTGAATATTCCACTTGGAAAGATTAGTCTTTTATACAGAAGCATCCATAATTACTCAAGCGTTGCAGACAACAATTGTCTAAAGGGGAGGGGCATGTTAAGCCCTAAATAATGAGACATTACCCCTTAATTGGGGCATATTACATTTGTATTATTTTTTTTATTTATGTCGTCTTGTGTCCATTAGTTGTAATTGCAACTCCTAGTCTCCTATATATACTAAGGAAACCTTTTCATTTGGAAGCATCTTATATTTGTAGCTGAGGCTTTTTATGTTATTTTGATATTTGGTTCTTAATAGCGCACACATTCTTAGGAACGTGCATGCGTTCTTAATAACGCACACATTTTCTTAAGAAAGCACATGTGTTCTTTCCAACAAGCCTATGTGGTACACTGAGTGGAGGTTCAGGCCTTGTCAAACCTATAACATCAGGAACGCACATACGTTTCTGCGATAGAACGTTCCTACTGACCTGGTTGCCACTTTTTCGTCTACCAACTTTGCGCACTCACCCAAAATTATTTAGGATTACCCCTTTATAAATGGATGTATAGGCTATCCATCTATCAACATCGAAACTGCTCACAATCTAGTTTTGAGTTTCAGTTAACAAATCCTTTTTTTTTTATTGTTTGTGGTGCTTTGGGTTAAGTTCTGGGTTGACCCTATAACATTGTCCTTTGGGTGTCCATTGATATCACAGTGTTTACAAATGGTCTTAGAATCTAGGCTTTGTTGGGTGGTAGCTACCATCTTCTTCCCTTTATTCTTTTTTTTCTTCCATCCTGGCTTGGACTCCCCATGTTGCTATGCTTGATTTGGTGTGCTAGATTATGCCTTCTTCTAATCCCCCTCAATCCTCAATCTATTGATTTTAAATACAAGCCTCATCAATGGTTTTTGGCTTGAAGAGCATCGCTTTTCTTCAAATATTTCTATATAATCCTCCCAAATATTTAATGGACACTTCCAGGCTCTTGAACACAATACTTGATTGAATTGCACTATTGTGAAATTTTGTAGTGTTATCTTGCACATTTTGTCCCTTCCTTTCCCTAAGATAGAGTCAATCTATCCACGAAAAGTCATCGATAAGTGAAGGTCCACCAGGGTCTTTGTCGGATCTTTTGGTCATTCACTTAAATTGATATCTTTAGACTTGGTCACCAACCAGTCAGGTCTTCCAAGACCTTCACATGGGCATGTATTCTCGCATGGGAACTATGGAAATAGAAGTATCTATGAGAAGAGTATGAGCTCTTTCTGTAATCACAGTACATGTGAGGACACACGCCTTATAGCGCACACAAATGACCTTTTAGAGGAGGTGTGGTTGAGTGGGTGTGTTCCTCTTACTGGGCTTCGTTGAGCACCATGTGTCAACCGCTCGCTTCGGAAGCGGTGTCATCGGTTGATCAGAGTACAATCGTAACTTTATAAGTTCCTTGAACATGTCCTTGTGACTCATTGATGGTTCACATTCAAGCCTTAAAACTCCCACATCATTTCTACCATGTAAAAGCATGACCTTCCATTTTTGACACTTCATTAACACTGACATAGAATTCCAATTGTTGTAACCACTAATTTTATTTTGAGTATTGATCTTCCCTATATATGTTTTAGTGTTTATCTTCACTTCCGCTTTGAAAGGTTCCTAAAAACTTAATTTTTTGGAATCAAAATGTGTGGGAAGTTTTGAAACTTCACGTTTCTGGTGAACACTACACTAATCATCACACACCTATAATACTAAACCAATAATACTAAATTACCTTAATTGGAAGAAACACGATTTCATTTAAGCGGATGAGTTCTCTCCCTCGGCGTTTACCAAATGCGTCCAAGGATATCGTGTCAATTAATCATCGAATTCAATTAAACATACGTCTTGGAGCATTGCCATTCCATTCCATAAATGATCCTTTTAAGATCAAATCTACACCGATGATACCATTTTTAAATCCAAAAGAATATTCTGTAACATAAAGAAACAAATCTAAAAAATAAATATGCATAAAGCAAAGACATCAAATATTAGTAACAAGAATAAATCTCACAAAATGTCTTAAAAGATCAGGAAATGGAGTTTCTACGCGTAAGGACACGACAGAGAGATTTCAAATTGGGAGATCAAAACTATGCAAATTACTATGTTAAAAACATAATTACAAAATTTGTAGAAGAGACAATAAAATTGCAGAAAATAAAAATTCGACCATGCAAAGGCATTAAATGTTAAAAGTAAATAATAAATCTCTCGTGAGCTTGATGGATCTGGAAGTGAAGTTTCTACTCACAGAAATTGAGGGTTAATGGATCTGGAAACAATGTTTCTGCACCCAGAAATTGAGGAAAGATAGCTTTGAGGGTTAATGGATCAGGAAATAAAATTTCTGTACATAGAAATTGTATAGCTTGTTTTTCAATATATACATATTAGCATAGCTGTTAACTGGTTGTTGGTGAATATTTAAAGGCTAAACGATTGTAATTATGGGGTTGCCATAAGTAAAAGTGGTATAAATGTAAATATAATACTGTAAAATGGTAAACAATTATATGGTTACAGTAATTTTTTAATCATATTAAGTAAATGTTAAAAAGTAAATATGTTAACGAAATATTTTTAAAATGCTAGAAAATTATGAACACTATATCTAGTTCATTAATTTAGAAAGATTACTAAGAATATGCTAACATCTTTAATTAAAAATTATAAAATTAAAATTTATGATTAAAAGATGATTAAATGTACCCATTATCAATAAATATATTGACTTAACAATAAAATTCATAGTTTTATGTAAATACACTAAGTTAAAACTTGAACTTCAACGCTTGTTGGGAGCCAAACATTTATTTGACCTATTCACTGTATGCTACACCTTTTTATCGGCTTTTACACTCTAACTGCCTATTTAGAAACATGGATGGCAGTGCAACACAACTAGCCACAACTAGCCCAGATTTGAGCATTCATATTCTTCTTAAAGAAAAATAAGAAAAGAAAATAACATGAAGCTCATCTCTTTTCTTATATGATGCCATAGGATGGATGCTCGGTGACATCAGTATCATACATTCATCCTGATGATGGCTTTCATCCATAATTTAGGCCGGAGTCTGCATTCATCCATAATTTAGGCCGGAGTCTGCACTGACGCGATTCCATTACTGCTACAGGAACTGGCGTGACCGACATCTTTAGAATAGGAAGAAGTAGAGGGAGAATAAAATGGGGCTATGGGTGGCAAAACGACATATATAGCCAATGGCCTCGAAGAAGGAAGCAGCATCAACTGTTCACTGGGATTTATGAGGACCTGCAGAGCTTGTCTGATTGAAGGACGCAGCTGGGGATCCGGATGCGAGCAGGCAAGTCCCAAAATCAATGCTCGTTTCATCTGCTCTTCCTCAAAATCTGCATTCAATCTCGGATCCACAGCCTCCATAATTCTTCCCTGCCCGTAAAGATCCCAGATCCAATCCACCAAATTCCCCTCTGATAATGGCGGATTTCGCTCCACAACCGGCCTCCCGCTGGTTACCTCCAACACAACAACCCCGAAACTGTAAACGTCGGACTCTGCAGTGGCCCTGCCGGTGTAACCGCACTCCGGCGCCCAGTAGCCAGGCGTCCCTGCCAGCTTGGTGGTGACAGCCGGAGATGTCTCGTCGTGTTCAATGAGCCGGGCGAGGCCGAAGTCACCCAGACGGGCATTGAAGTCCCCGTCAAGCATAATGTTGCTGGGCTTAACGTCTCGATGAACAACCCTCTGCTCCCATTCTTCGTGAAGATACAACAACGCTGAAGCTAGCCCGCACAAGATTTGATGCCTCCGAGCCCAAGTCAAGGGGGGCTGATTCTGATATTCATCCCGTGGCTGCCTCAAGATGAGCTTCTCGAGGCTCCCGTTGGGCATGTAGTCATAGACGAGCAGCAGCTCGTCGCTCTCGTGACACCAGCCCTGGAGCTGCACCAGGTTTCTGTGTCGAAGTCGGCCTATGGTGCTGATCTCCGAGATGAATTCCCTTTCTCCCTGTCTCGACAAAGCGGAGATTCTCTTCACCGCTACAAGTGCCGCGGTTCCGTCTCGGCCTTCGAGAGTTCCCTTGTAAACGCTCCCAAAGCCGCCCGTTCCCAGCAGTTCCGTCTCGCTGAAGTTCTTTGTCGCGGCAGACAATCGTTCGTAGGAGAACCCATGCGGACCGTACGGTGACTCTGCCGAGTGGCCCTCCATACATGCTATCTTCCCGCTGAGGCCCCCGTCGGAGATCGGCCCGGCACCTCTTCTTTTTTTCGCAGTTCTAGCGATGAACCACACCGACAGCCCCGACAGCACAAGCCCGACGGTAATGGAACCGACAAGGAGGCTGACCTTAAGACCCTCGCTTGTCGAATCTCTACGGGAAATCGGTGCATCGCCGGGGTCCATATTCAGAGACGATTCGGGCAGGCTGTCCGAACTGAAACTCCAGTCCAGAATACGCTGAATCTCGTAAGAAAGCCCCGTTGCCGCAGAGAATCCAAGGTAGACCGATCGCGGAACGGTGCGTGACAGCTCAATTGTGCGGTTCAAGATACTCGCGTAGGGAATTGATCGGTCTGCATAGGCAGCGTATACTTGCAGGGTTTTGTTCCAGCCATTGTAATCGATTCGAACCCTTATTGGCCGCCCTGATTTGATGTCGATGCTGTACTGACTCAGACCGGCGGTCGCGTCGGATTTGATGCTCTT
>JASDQU010435604.1:13623-26230 GCA_032191745.1 Picea mariana | reverse complement strand
GGTAGAGAACCCTTCCGATGCAGTTCACCAACTGAGAATATTGATCCGTCTGATTCGCAGAAGCGCCGGATGTAGCGTTGGGCGATAGAGTGAGATCGATGTAACCATGTGAAGGAGAAAACGAAGCGTTCCCCATGTATATCAACTGATTGCTGTTGTTGTTGCCAAATGATGGAAAAGAGAAACCTGTACTGCTTCCATGGTACTGTGCAAGCTCCGAGACGAATGCCAGGATGGGAAACAGGATAGCCAAAGCACCCATCATGATAATTACACCAAATACTAAAACAACAATCGAGGAGATTAGCCGGGTATTTGTCACAGATCAGATTGTTGATGTGCAGGGCACCAATTAATACAAGAAAATGAATGTGCCGTAAAATCTACATTCAAACACACAGCAATGGACTCTACTCTTTACTCGTACAAAATCTATACCCTCAACCCTAGTTTGAGCGTATTCTAAACGTTCTAGCTTTTAGTGGTTTTTCTAGACGACTCTTCTTTCTTTTTTTTTTTTTATAAGGAATGGTTAGATTCAAAAATAAAATTTGTCTAAATTTACACATTCTCAAAAATAAATCCAAAACCTCAAAATTAAAATGTTTAATTAAGACAGTTTATTACGCAGTATGTCTTATTGGAGATGGGCACAATTAATCACTTTTTAATCTAAAATTCTAGTCTGATGGATAACAATTAAAGATGCTGGCATATTCTTAGTCGTCCTCCCAAATCAATGAATGTAATTTATTGTTCATAACTTCCTTGTATTTTTTAATGCATTAGTTAACCTATTTACTTTTTAACATTTACCTAATCATATTAAGAAATCATTGTACCACCATATGATTGCCAAGTTTAACTGATTAACCTTTGGAATTACCACATTTAAAATTAACTTTTAGATTTCCTCAGTTCTATGTGCGTTTCAGTTGTCCATGCATTTCACGTATCCGGGAGGAAGCTTTAGCATCGCCTTTCTACATTCACCAACCACTTTACGACTATGCTAGTTTATTTACAATGAATACCACTGTAAAACAAATCAACCAGTTATTATAAAATCTAAAAATTCTTTAATACTTACTCTACTCTTATAGGTTACACATCTTAAACAAACTATATATATATATATCCTTTGTTGACTAACCCGGGACATGCAGAAAGACAAACGGGCAAAAGAATTGAGAGAGACATACTTTCTCTAATTTTTTACGGATGAGTGGGAGACAAATCAAACCGCGTGATTAATGGGACCAATAAAGATACAACTATAACTACCAATTCGAAATGTCATGCTAAAGAATATTGGCAAAGATATTAGATCCAATAAGAAATGCTTATCGAAAATATTTATCTCTTATTTATATTAAAAGGTGAATGACTTATGTGGATAAATAGTATTATAAGTTGACCAGAGGGTTATTTCCTTGACTTCGTTAGAGGGACTTCGACTTAATTTAGTTAGTACTGAATTTGATAATTTGATGGTGGTTCACAAGCTCAATAATTAGTTTTTTAAATATTATAATTAGTTATTTTAATTAAAAATTAAAATATCAATACTAGATAAATGAAACACAATCATTTATTTGTTAATCAATAATAAAATTTAATAAACTTTCTCCAACTATTGTATTAACGACTATGCTAATATTAAATATTTTTAATATGGAAAGATGAATGAAAATGTATCATGCTATTATAGATTTTAAATTTTACGAATATAATTATTTTTTTTTCAAGTAAGAAGTAAAATGTATTAAAAACCTTCCAGAGGCAAAAGGGAGATATCAAGTACAGTGGTAGTCCAACTATGCTTATTGGGCTACCCCGACAGAGGGGAAACCAGCCCAATCAGCAGCTTAGTCATCATAAGTTTCAAAATGCCTGCTAACAGTAAAGTCTGAGACTACATGAACAACAACCAGAAATTGAAAACAATTGACACGACCTCTAAAGCCTAGACGCTTGACATGTAACCTGGCCAGGTGCCTTGGAGATCCCCAGGCCAAGGTTCCTCTTCGATAGTCGCAGTTCCGTCCCCCCATTGCACTTCGTCCTTTGCAGTGGTGTCGATGTTCTGGCTGCTCCTCGCAGCATCCTGCGTCTGAGGCTTGGCCACAGTCTCACTATCATTATGTTTCCTCCCAAGCTCTTCTACGAACTGCATCACAACATCCTCGTCGTGGGTGGTTGCGCCGGGTTCCTGCCTCAATTCCGCGCTTCGCTTATCTGCTTCGTCAGCAACTGTATCAGCATTTGGTCCAGGCTTGGTGGTCGCTTCTCCCGCGTCTGAAGTGACAGCCTCATGCAGAGAGGAAAGAACCTGGAGGAAGAGCGCAATCTTCTCATCGTTGAGCTGTAGTCGAAACTGCAAATCCTCCACCCACTGGAAAAGTTCGAAGACTAAGCCATAAAGGATGGACAGCTTGTCCTTTAATTGTTCGTCGTGGACTGTATCCGTCGAAGGGTGCTTCTTATGAGCTTGGTTGCGCGAGGAAGAAGGGTTTTGGTCCTCTGAGGTTCCTAGAAGAGCCAAGGGAGGTGGGTGGGGTGGTGCAGCCATCGGTGGCGATTGAAGGATGCGCAAGGCCAAGTTGAGCGGCCGAGGGACGAGTGCAAGGCTGTGGACAGACTCCATCGTTTCTGCTAGAAGACTAAGTGAGGGACTAGTGGGAGGTTGCGCAGAGGGGGGAGCCGAAGGCCGACGGGGTCTCCAGGGAGAGCCCCGTCGTAGCCTCCCTTTCAGTCGTGGCTTGTGGTTAGGCATGGGAGGTTCGTTGCAGCAGGCGAAGGTCCAGAAGTGAGGGGGAGTCTCCAGGGAGCCTCCAACACTATCCCGCATCGGCCATGGGCTCGGATGGGAGAACTCCTCCAGCCACCAGCATAAATAATGAAATAAGACCAGAGCCATCGCCATAGAGAATACGTAGGAGGGGAAATGCATTAATGTCCACTCCATTCGACAAGAGGTGTATTAAAGTCGCAGGAGGGTGGCGGGTGGTGGCACGAGCCCATCACATGGCTTTGTGCCCCGCTGTCGTGCTCTGTCCTCCTCCGATTGCCAGGTGTCCTCCAATAGCACCCCATCCGGGGTAGCATCCACCATTCTAGCTTTGCAGATGCACTGCTGGAGAATGGGGTGATCAGGTTCCAGGGCTGAGTTGCATATGAGTTCCGACTCTCTCTGACTAATGCCTATATTGGCTAGTGCATCCGCCACTTGATTCGCCTATCTTTTGACGTGGGCAGGGATGATAGCCAACTTCGGTCGCAATGAATCAGTGATACTCTGCAGTCCATGCAGGAGTCGCCAGCTGGGCGAGATTCTGTCTGGGCTGGCTCCATTTAGAATTTTTCGCAGCAGGTTGATGATAATTTGGGAGTCTCCCTCTACGACTAACTTGGTGAAGTTGTTTTTTATGGCCATTTGCAGTCCCTTTGTAAGACCCCAGAGTTCTACTGCATTGTTCGTGGAGTGCCCTATGGAACCAGTACCGATGAGAAGGATGTTCCCAGAGTGATTGCAAAAAACTATGCCATAACCTGCTGGTCCTGGATTGTCCTTAGAGGCCCCATCAAAATTGAGCTTGATGAAGTCCTCAGGGGGGGGGGGACCAAGAGGTGGGGCTGCTGGGAGGAGGGATTGGTGATGAAGGAGGACGAGTCTGAGGGGAGGAGGGTGGAGACAAGAACCAGAGGATAGGGAGTTCGTTTGGGTGAATGTTGAGGTCTACATTGGCTCAGAGCTGAGGGGAGAGGGATTCCAGGATGTTGCAGTAGCACAGATGCCATCGGTGATGCCAAGGGAGGGAGAGGCCTCTGAAGAGTCTGTTTTTCCTTTCTTTCCAGGCGTGCCAAAGGATGAAGCCTGGTATAAGCTACCATACACGGTTGAGGAGCGGTGAGCGGAAAGCTTGGTCTCGCCAGTTAGCAATGGTCTCCAGGATGTTGTCCCTTCGGCGGTCGGAAGTACGCATAGCCAGCGCTGCTTGATCCCAGATCTGAGCAATGTAATGGCAAGAGTTGAGGAGATGGTTCATTGTTTCCTCTACCTTGCCACAAAGTAAGCACATAGAAGGTCCCACAAAACCTCTTTTCGATAGGTTGTCCCAGGTAAGGATACTGGAATGTGCGACGAGCCAGAGGAAGAGGGTAATCTTGGGCCAATGTTTAAGATCCCATAGCTTGCTCCAGATTTTTGTGTTAGGGAGGGGGTCTGAGGGAGCCCTGAGCTGATATGCTTCCCGTGTGCTGAATGTTCCTTGTGGCCTGTGTCCCCACTGCAGAATATCCTCTCCTGCAGTTACGGGAATTCTTTGTTTCTCCATTTCTTCCTACAGAGGAACTAGACTCACGTGTGGCCCCAGGTCGAGGCGTTCCTTGTCCACGTGCCACTGGCACCAAGTATCTTCCTGGGGGTCGACCTTCAAGTAATCGGCCACTCTTATCAGTCCTGCCTGCCTAGCCTGAGTACAAATGTTAGGGGCCCATTCCTCCTTTCCTAGGACCGGCCATTGGTGCCATGAGTCTTGCCAAAACAGGGCGATCTTCCCATTCCTGACTTCCTAGAAAGCGTGCTCAGTCACCATTTGTCTATTCTGCATGGATGTTGTCCATATTAAGAAGCTCGGGTTATCTTCATTCCAACGAACTAATTTTGTCTCTGCCACATTTGGAGCATATTTCTTCCTCCAAAGTCAGGCCCAGAGGTCCTTGGGGCTTTTTAGCCATCGCCACCAAATTTTGGCGTTGAGCACCTTGTTCATTATGAAGGGGTCCCTGAGTCCTAGGCCACGTTGCTCCTTGGGTCGACAGAGTTTGTCCCAGCTGACCAAAGCCATTTTCCTCCCTGTATTGAGTCCCTGCCAAATGAAGTTTCGTTGAATGCCTTTGATGGTATTGAGCACAAACTTTGGAGCACCTAGCACCGAGAAGGAGTAAATCGGGAGGGCTTGGAGGACAACCTTGAGAAGAATGAGACGGCTGGGAAGGTTTAGAGCTCTGTAGGTCCAAGAGGACAACCGCTTAGAGAAGGAGGACAAGAGGTGCTCCCACGAGGAGTTCTGGAGTGCATTATCTATCAGTGGGATGCCGAGGTATTTGGATGGAAGGGAGCTTCTGTTGAAACCGAGAATGCCAGAGATGTGGCACTGGACCGGAAGGGGAGTATTGAAGAAGAAGACTTGGGATTTTTCCTTGTTACAGTCCAGGCCTGAAGCATCAGAGAAAGTTTGGAGGATGTCCAGGAGAGAATTAGCTTCCTGGACCATAGGGATACCCATCAGGAGGGTGTCGTCAACAAATTGACTATGCGAGATGGGCGGAGAAATGCCATGGAGAGGCAGCCCTGACAATTGTTTATTTTCAATCGCTGCATGGATGGATCTACTAAGGCCTTCGGCCAGGATTATGAACAGGAACGGGGAGAGGGGATCACCTTGCCTGATCCCTCTAGAGGGGGAGAAGGGCTGCGTGGGAACGCCATTGACAAGAATAGAGAAGAAAGCCATGGAGGTTAGATTCAGTATCCATGTTACCCATCTTGGATGAAAGCCAAAAGCTAGCAGCATTGCACTCATATATTCTCAACTGATCTTGTCGAAGGCTTTAGAGAGGTCCAATTTGAAGAGCATACCTGGGGTTTTGGTCTTCTGCAAGGAGTGGATCACTTCATGAGCCAGGATTACACTGTCTAGGATCTGTCTGCCCTCCACGTAGCCTGATTGCTCCGGGGAGATGATTGTTGGTAAGATGGTTTTGAGTCTCCTAGCTGTCACTTTTGTAAGGAGCTTACATATGACGTTGCACAGAGCGATGGGCCTGAACTTCTTGGGGTGATGTGCCTACCCTTCTTTGGGGACTAAAGTTATGAAGGTAGCATTGAGAGCCTGGAGGACCTGTCCCGATGCTCGAGAGTCTTCTAATATTTCCCAGACTTTTGTTCTAATCATTGCCCAGCAGTGATGAAAGAAGTCGTTGGTGAAGCCATCCGGGCCAGGAGCCTTACATTTCGGAGTCTCCTGAAGAGCTTGGTCCACCTCCTCAATAGTTATTGGTCGGAGAAGGGCATCGTTTTCTTCCTGAGTGACAAGGGAAGGTACATGCTGCACGACCTTGTTGATGGCCTCTAGTTTGTCTACAAGGGGTTCCGTGAGGAGGTTTTGAAAATACCCTATCAGGGTGGCCTCCATGTCTTCATGTGAGTGTACGACATCCCCTTCATCGGAAATGAGATGGGTGATCTTGTTGGAGTGACGTGTCTGAATGACCGTTCTATGGAAAAATTTGGTGTTGCGCTCCCCCTCCTTGAGCCAGTGCACCCGCGAATTTTGCTTCCAAAGAATCTCTTCTTGTCTTTTCCTTTCTTCGAGCTGCTGATTTATGTTTATTTCCTGGGCCTTGAGCTCCCTTGTTAACCCCTGCAGCGTAATCTGATGCTGAATCTCTTCCATTTGTGCCGATAGTTGTTTTTTATCATCAAAGATGTTGCTGAATGTATTCTGGTTCCATAGTTTGAGGGTGTGTTTGAGGTTCCTTAACTTTTGCTGAAATCTATACATTTTGGAACCTCGAGGGACCTCTGCTTCCCTCCACCAGGTCTGAATGTTTTCTTGGAAATCAGTATGGTCTAGCCAGAACTTCTCAAATCTGAAGGGTTTCTTACCAGGCGTGGCCGAAATGTCCATCCATAGTTGTAACGGCCAGTGGTCGGAGCCAGGGAAATTGAGTATAGTGGATTCCATTGTAGTGCCTTCCAACATAAGCGCTTCAGAGACGAGGAATCTGTCTATCCTGCATGTGATTTGGTGAATTCGAGTTCTTCTATTTGTCTAGGTGTGAAGGCCATTGTTGGTGTCCAAGTCTATTAGGTGAAGATTGTCTATAAGACTGTTGAAATCGCTGGTGTCCCGATCCAAACGTCGCGAACCTCCTCTTTTCTCCTCCAGGCTGCGGATGATATTGAAGTCACCTCCGACGATCCAGTTCTTATATTGTGTGTGACTTGAGACATGGCTCAGGCTCCTAAGAAATGCCTGCTTATCCCTCGGGCTGGCTGGGCCGTAGACATTGATCAAATGTCCAGGCTTGTTTGAACCTATAAGCCTGTATTCAGCTGTGATGGCCCATTTAGAGGCAGAGAAGTTCTCCAGGAGTATTGCATTGGTGTTCCATATAATAGTCAGTCCTCCAGCTGTTCCTGAGGCATCTATAGACATTGTCGCCCCCTGCTTCCAACAGTAGGGAAGCAATTTGTCAATGTCTTCTGAACTGCACTTTGTTTCCTGTAAAATAAGACCTCTGGCTGTTCTGCTATGATTAGATCCCGTAGTCATTTTTGCTTTCTACGTCCGTTGAGGCCTATGATATTCCNACGGGGGGGTGGGGAGGGGAGGGAAGCTGTCCGAGATCAGGTTGATTTTTCCTGAATTAACCATATAGTTCCCTATTTCTTGTATAAGTTTGTTGGTGGATTTTCTACCTCGCTTTTTCTCGTCTTTCTGGATTTTATTTGGGTTCTTTGATTGACCGCCTTGGATTCCTAGGCCTTTGCTAGCTCACGCTGAAGACCCTGCAGAGGAGTTGAGAAATACCTTGTGGAACTTTCGTAGTTGATCCCTGGGTATGGTGTAGAGTTTTTGCTGCCTGTAGGCGTGCTCCAAATGCTCTAGATCTACCCCAGCTAGGTCTTTCTCTTCTAGCTCCATATCCGCCTCCCCATCCTCTGTCTCCTGTAGGTCTTGTGGGTCTTTAACCATATCGGGTGGAGTGAGATCAGGTTCCTTGATCTGGGAGGGTCGTTCCATTCATTGGCTTGTGGATGGGGGGTCAATGCCTGAAGGGTTAACCGCAGGGTGTGCAAGGGTGACGGGTTCTCCTTCTTGGTCTTGCAGGATTGCAAACTTATTACTAGTTGAGGGATCTTTACTTACCTAAGCCGGTTGTCGCCTTGCTCCTTGACACCTTTTCCCCGATGGTTGTACAAATCCATCCTTGTCCATGCTGACTTTTGGAATCCCTTCTCTTTGTGCATTATTGAGTGGGCATTCCCGGAAAAGGTGACCATGCTCATGGCACTTTCTGCACCGGAACGGGATATGCTCATAGTCGATGGTTTGAGACCAATCCTCATCATGGTACTCCAATGTGATGGATCTCGGAAGTGGCTTGGCTATGTTCAGGTACACACAGATGCCCACGTATGACGTATAGCGCCGCTTCTTAGTGGCCTCTGATGACTTGACGTAAATGCCTATGGTATTACCGATGCCAGCCAGGACCTCCTCCAACCAAAAATCCTGGGGGAGGGAGTATACTCTGATCCAGACCGGTGCGTGGGTAAAGTCCTCCTTTTCAGGGCTGAACTTCTCGGTCCAGAATCTTAAGAAAAGTCCTGCCGAGTTATAAAAATACGGCCCCCCATCAAAGACACGATTATGATCCTCCAGGTTATGGAAGATAATAGTAAAGAACCCCTTGGAGCCCAGTTGTAAGTCATAATGTCCTCTCAATTTCCACCAATACTGTATCCATTTGATCAGATCTCGCTCAGAAGGCCAGAGCCCTAGGAATTTGCCTACCAGGGCATAATCCTTCATGTACTGCTTCTGTTCTTCTATACGTGGTGAGCTGATGAGGTATTTTGGGGCCTGGGGAGCTTGAGGAATACACTTACCCGCCAGCCAGGGAGTTGACGCAGGGGCTTTTCCTTTCGCCGGATCTATCTCCATTTCACGGTCTTTGAAAGATCCCTCCGCCAAGTGCTTCTCGCACAGGTCTGGTGGCGCCTCAAATGTTGGCCGCTTCGGCCCGTCAGAGAGTGTGTCGTTTGCTGTTACTCGAATGTAGGAGGCGCTCGGCAGCGCCCCCTCCTGGCGATCCATGGCCCCAATGGGCAAAAGTCGTGGTTTCTCAGGTCAAGTTTGCAGGGAAGAACAAAACCCTAGTTGTCGAAGGTGTTATATCCAAGTGAAATGAATTTTTTACGAATATAATTATAACTAACAACAAATACTTACTTTTATAGTCGATATAAGTCAATCTCACATATATTAACCACTTTATAAAAAATTGATTGTTGGTAATACAATGCATGGAAGCTTCATTGAATCGTGGGGCCAAATGGTGGTCCGTAAGTTTTTTTAAGGATCTTGAAGCTGGACACATGATTACATGGGAGAAGAAAACAACAACCACTTTCAAACTTTTCAATGCTTTGCACCAATTGCATGTATCTTATCTAAACAAAAAAAAATCACTTCAATCCAAACAAAACCACTAGCATGCTATCTTTCATTCGATCCAGATCATAAACAACGTTGTCAATGTTGACCATATCAAATTTGTTTGTCTTTCACAAATTTCAAACTTGTTGGGATAGCTTTTAAGTGGTCGAATGAGAATGTAAAAATAATTTGAGAGGAATTTTCATATTAATGTTGTTAATTGTAATTATAAAATTATTACAATTAAAATGATCATATTTGAAGTTAGTTCACTATCTTGAATAAAATTTACAAAAATCTATTTACATATAACATTAAGATACATCTCACTATTTGAGTGATAACTTTGTATTTTTTCCCCTTAAATTTTATGATTTCTTTCTTTGAGGAGAAAACAAAATTAATGTGGTAAAGGGTGTTGATGAATAGAAAGAAGAATACACCTTTAAAATAGATTCTCTTTTAAGATTCTCGATAAGAACACTTGCTTTTTTTTTAAAATCTTTAAAAAAAACAAATTACACGTATATGAGATATGAGTATATATATATATATATATATATATATATATATATATATATATATTATACAAATTTCTTTAAAAATCTAATAATTTACAGATATGTTTTTAAAGAAGCTTATGAGTGTAAGAAATTTTTTGTTAGGAAAGTTTACCAACATGCATATGTCTTTCATGAAGCTTATGAGTGTAAGAAATTTACGGATATGTTAATTTACGGATATGTTTTTAATGAAGCTTATGAGTGTAAGAAATTTTTATAGAAATGTAATTGAATTTTATAATTTAATGTATAATTATATATAATTAGTAATTTGTGTGTTCAAACATATTTTTTATAATTTGATATAGGAGAAATCTATAAAGCCAGACATGTTTGGCAAATATAAGTGTGTTATTTTATAGTTTAGTATAATGGTAGTTTTATTAATTTAAAAATAAATACATTTAAATACATTTAAATTTTGTATTTATTAAATATTTAGAGGGATCAAATTTTTGGAAGTATAAATTTTTGGAAGTATAAATTTTATTTTAAAGAAAATTTTAAATTTTCATATATTATTTTTAGTAAAATTTTTACTCAATGTTTGATATATCTTGAGTTAAGATGGATTTAAGTTGGTATATATAAATTTATTCTGTGTTTTCATCATTTTTATTATTTACATTTCTATTTTAAAGATCCACTACCCATTACTTAATGTTGAGAACTTGTAAAACTTACATCTTCAACATAATATAAAAAAAAATAAAAAATTGAAATGGCTAACATTAAACATGAATTGAAGCATGCAGCATATTCTCATTAGCATGAATTGAATAACATTAATATGCTTGGAGGAGGGATGAGTTTGAGAATTCTAGAAATAAAAGGTTTAGTTTAGCTTGGTCTTTAAACCCTACAGAAAGAAAGAGTTAAAAAGTAAAATAGAAAACTAAAATCTTCAAAATATGTATATAGGTTTTTTTTGTCATGTAAATTTAGATTAACAACAAAGTCTTCCAACTTAGTTTGGTTGTCTACATTTAATATTGCCAAACCAAATTGTGATTGTCATAAATATATGCATAATATCATTATTTAAAATGTATCTTAAAAATAAATGAAGAAATGAGCTTCTTCTTCAATTTCYTCTAAATTGTATATTAAATTTTAGATTTGAGYCATTTTGACYATCTTCTTTTTTATGTTTTTCTTATTTGAAAAACAAGATTTTATAGTATTCATTGTTGGAAAACTAATCCATTAGGGTTATACAAATAGTCAAGTGTTAGTATAATAATCATTGGGAGTTCAAGAGACCTTGGAATACTAATTCAAAGTTCACTACTATGTATTTATACATGTATCATATTGATGAATACAGGTACCATAGCTATCATAGTGCTCCATGGAAATTATTCAAATTCCCGGAGGCTTGTCTGAACGTTTCACTCTAGTATGCATAAATGTTCCTCTCCCTGGGTTGTTCTACCTGTCTGTCTCCTCAGTCATATGCATTAGTCTCCCATATTTGTTGCTTGTCCTTCTGCGAGACAATCTCTTTGGTCCATTCTCTGTGTTCTAGTATGTCATCCTCTATGTGCATGACCATTCGCATGTATCTAGATCTGTTCATCCATGCCCTTCATCCCTGGTCTCTTAGTGGAATTTCTTAGCAAAAGGAAATCACAAGGGTTTCTTCTCCACGAGATTATTCTCATCTATAGACACTATTATTTCTTCTCATCTCACCGTCTTTGAGTGTTCAGTCCTATAACCCTAATCTTGGTGGCCACCAGCTCTATGTACTTTTCAATCTCATACATGGGCCCTTGAATGTGAAGGTTCCTCTGCACTAATCCAGTTCTCATTCACCCAATTGTATATACAAATCGTGTAGAATAAATGAGACAAAACTATGCGTAGAAGAGGCCACATTTGAAGACCTTTCACATTTCTGATTTTATGGAAACCATGGGCATTGATTAGTGTAATCCTACTATGGTTGAGTTCGATGCTAAAATAATGCCTCTCTCATGTTCATGTTCAAGCATAGGCAAGAATTCAAAAAACAGAGTATGAACAAACACAACAATGGAGCTCTTGATCTCTTCTTCACATTCACATAGAAAACTGAAATCAAAATACATGAGATGAGATATTTCTCTATAATTCTCCATCACCTACCTAATAAATGAAAATTCACCTATCTTATCTATGTAATTAATATGCCTATCCATCTATCTGTTTTAGTCAAATAAGTAACGTGGGAGAAATTACATCATTTAACACTCCCCCTTAATTTCGACCATTACAAAAATTAGCACAAACAATGCCTAAGTGTTGTCTCTGAAATTCGAAAGTGTTTCTTCCCAATGGTTTGGTGAAGATATCTGCTAATTGTTCTTTCGAACCACAAAAATGTAGTATGATGCTACCATTGTTGACAAGCTCACGGATTAAATGATAGAGAGTGTCAATGTGTTTACTCTTGCAGTGAAACACATGATTTTTAGATAATGCAATTGTTGAACTGTTGTCACAAAATATAGGAGTTGGCTCCTTGTCTTCATGTGCAAGATCACTAAGGATCCTTCTCAACCAAACTTCATGACAAGTTGTTGAAGCTCCTACCACATACTCTGCTTCTGCTGAAGAAATTGTGATGATGGGTTGTTTCTTTGAATCCCATGAAATTAAACATGTACCCAACTTAAATGCATACCCTAAATTACTTTTCCTATCATCAACGCTACTTGAAAAATCACTATCTATATATCCAACAAGTGAATCATTTTCTGAATTGGAATACTAAATTCCATAATTTGTTGTACCTGCAATATACCTTAGAATTCTTTTTCCAACTTT
>JASDQU010435603.1:58007-68457 GCA_032191745.1 Picea mariana | reverse complement strand
GTCCTCCACTCACCCTCTCGCATGTTCATACCCCTTTTCTCATGCCTATCACCTCATCCACCTCTCTGACTACTCTTCCTACACCTCAGCTCTCGTATCTACTCCCCCCTCTCACCACATGCCACCCATCCCCTCATTCTTGATACCATCCAAATATCCACATAACCCTATTGCTTACACTTCCACATCCACTCATCCTATATCCTTATTTGACATTTGTCCCCACATCATCCTATATGTAACCATTGTCCTCCTCCCAAAGCTATTTTTGACCAATCATATTCCAAGGCAATTTCCAGAAAAAACAGTCATAATTTTGAAAAAACAAAAGAGTCTCAGCAAGGGCCAAGGAAAAATAACCTCTTTCTATTTTTCTATAGGTGTCACAGATTGGGAGAATAGAGAGCATATTTGGGGCCTATTTTCATGATTTATTTGCGGCCTGTTTTACACATCTTTTTCAAACATAGATCTCGAACAGATGGAGAGGAATTTCATAAGACCAAGATAGCTTTTTACTCAGAACAAGTTGATATACAAAATCCTCCCCTGTATTCTACATAACTATCTCATATTGTGATATTCGAAGACCCCTTTGGACCCCATTTTTCAGAATTGCGGGGCCAAAGAGTCAAAAGGAAAGATGGAAAAGAGAAAAAATTGAAGGCACCAATCAGCAACAAATCCCACAAAGAAGCCTCAACAACTCAAAATTTATTATAACCTGTCCAGATTCTATGGAAGAAATCTTTCTGATTTTCTATGAGCCTTTTTTATCAGTTTTCAGTAATACTGTTGTAATTATAGGATTCTCGTGTCACTTGGGTTGGTGAAGTGCATATGTCTTTGTATATGTGTTTTCACCATTATTCAACTATTATCCATAACTTTTGAACTATTCAATAGAATATTAGGAGCACAATTTGTTTAAATGTACAATTTGCCTATGGCTATGAATAATTTCTATGTTTTCTACTAGAAGGTCAGTCCCACAATTCTTAATTTCTTTGGTACAATACTGTCTTCTCAACTTTTTCTTTCACATCACTCAACAATCTTGAGAATCCAATAAAGTGCCTATCCTGCCCTGTAATGTTTCTTGTAGAACCTATATTGATTGAACACATCCTCTTTAACTCCATTTTCCCAATGGACCATCTTCTCTGTTCCAACCAACAATTCAAAAAAAACAAACCCTCCACTATCATAACTAGCCTAAAATTCCCAACAAACCAAGCTAAATCTTATAGAGAGATCCCTCTATGAGTCTAGGAGGGATAGATCCTAGAATCCAAAGTGGTTTTGTGGTTACCTCTGTCAAATTATTCCTCAACTTGAGAAATTACAGAGTGCTAACACAAAGGAATATGGTGGCCTACCCTTCATAAGGACGCTAAGGAGTTCTGCAACACTTTCGATGTTTTTCAGAGAATTGATAAACCTTATGGGAGAGAGTAAATGCATTTAGTACCACAAGTGACATTAAAAGAATTTGATAAATGGGTAGTCAATTTTTTTGGACCTATCAATCCACCAACAAAAAGATCAGGAACAAGATACATCATTATTGCGAAAAACTGCTTGACCATATGAGATGAAGTAGAAGATATCAAATTTGTAGCATGGTTCTATTTGAAAATTTGATGACAAGGTTTGTATGCCAAAGAATTCTTATGAGAGATCAGGGAACTCATTTTTTTAATAAGAAGATTGTGGCTTTGATAGAGGCATTTTAGGTTCACCACCAGAAGAGAACACCATATAACCCTCAGGTGAATCGAATAGTGGAAGCATTCAATAAGATCTTAGAACATGAACTAATGAAAGTGTGTAATGTAAGTCGAGACAATTGGGAATTGATGATTCCAATAGTGCTATGGGTGTATAGGACAAGAAGTAAGATGCTGAGAGGAAATAGACCATTAATATTAGTGTATGGCCAAGAAGAAATTATGCTTATGGAATTTATTGTGTCGAGTCTATGCATTGTTGCATTGACAAAGCTTATAGATTCTAAAGCACTAGAGAAGAGACTGTCATAGCTAGTAGAATTGGAAGAAGACCATTTTTTCACAGGATTTCATCATCAAGTTTAGAAAGCGTGCGAGAAATCCTGACATGACCGGAAAATTAAATAGAACAAGTTCCAGACATGGGACTTAGTTTTTATTTACGGCAACAAGTTTTTGAAACACCTTGGGAAGTTCCAAATGCATTAGATGGGTCCATATGTGATCCAATTTGTGATATAAGGAGGTGTTGTTCACTTGGAGAAACTGAATGGGGAATTTTTGGAAGTATTGGTTAACGAAATTCGGTTGAAACTCTATAGGGACAGTTGTGGTTCCATGCACTAGTTCGAGAATGCAATATGTGTACCATAGTATCTATATTATAGCGTATTATAAAATAAAAGGGAAAATAAAAGGGAAAATAAAAGAAGAAACATAATAAAAGAGTTTGAGTTAAGAAAAATAAGGTTGAATTTATGCATAAGGTATTTCTCAAATAATTAAACTATAAAGGAGGTAAATTAGAAAATGTCGCAGAGATGTAGAAAGATGAAGGAATTGTGCATGAATTGTGCATATGAAGGAGAATTGAATTGTGACAATGATCTACGCAAAGAGAAAGAAAATAATTAAAGAATAAACATGATGGTGAGGCAGTGGGGACACGTAGTCATAAAAGAAAAATGACAAGAGGATTTTGACAGGCTAGAAAATACAGTGTATGATCCATTGGATGATATGGAGTAAATGAAGAGTTATGGAAACATTTGAATGTGAATCTAGGTGGATTATACTGTAGGTTTGGGAACGAAGAAGAGTGGAAATAGCTGGTGATGGGCTATAAAAATAGATGAGGGGTCAACAACAAAAGGTTATTATTGTTTGAGCATTAAGAGAGACAGAAAGAGATTAGTGAATTAGAAATATATGAGCGAGTTTGAGTCCCGTAGATGATTTTAGGGGCTAAATTTTACAATTAGGCTAATTTTCCATGGTTTTTCCCAAAAAAAGATTCACCAATTTCCTTTTTTTCTGAAAATGATTCTCCCAATTTCGATAGAATAAAATTATTTTACCTTAAAAATAGCCAAAATTTTATAGAAACTATATAAAATCCTTAGAAATTTGAATATTTTTAGAAAACTATCACCAAACATTTTACATTTTGCATATTAGGGACTAGTAATATTAGCCCATGTTTCTACATTTTAATATAAATTTCCATCCTTAAAATCATCCCTGAGTTTGACAGATCTAAGCAAGTAAGTTGCAGATGTGATTTGGTTGCAGAAGAGAAATGGTGCCACTGAAGACAGGAGAAGCATCAACACAACATAAGAAATAGAGAACTGGGAAGACATTGATACCCGTGTTCAAGGAAACCTCAGGAGCGTTAGTGTTAGGGCCAAGCCAGACTAACTTTCCAAAGGATTATGTTCCATGTAGAAAGCCAAAAACGAAGCAGTTTAGGCTACCAAAGGAGAAAAAGTATGAAATTGTCGAACCATAGGTCCCATTGGTAGTAGTCATCGAAGTAGATATGTTGGGAGCGATATGAAATCTAAAGTATGTACACCACGACTTGGTGGATGTTAAGAAGTTTCTATAATTAGCACAAGATAAGTACATTTGCACAAAGCTTAGTCCAGATTCACATGAAGTTATAGTAGAGCCAGAAGAGTGGGAAAGAGAGAGAGAGAAAGTGGACATTTTGAATATATTATAGATTCCATCTAGCGTCATTGTCGAAGGATTCATAGTAGCAGCAAAAAAGTGTGCAACATAGATGATTTTAGGGGCTAAATTTCGCAATTAGGCTAATTTTCCATGGTTTTCCCAAAAAAAGATTTTCCAATTTCCTTTATTTCTAAAAACGATTCTCACAAATTCGATGGAATAAAATTATTTTACCTTAAAAATTGCCAAAAATTTATAGAAACTATATAAAATCCTTAGAAATTTGAATATTTTTAGAAAACTATCGCCAAACATTTAACATTTTGCATATTAGGGGATAGTAATATTAGCCCATGTTTCTACATTTTAATATAAATTTCCATCCTTAAAATCATCCCTGGTGTGCAATAGGAGTGCAGAGAGAGATGGGAAAAAAGAACCTTTCTATTAAAACATTTATGATACTTGAGAAGAAAGAAACTAATTTACCCAGATTGAAGGACAAATTTAAAACACCCAAAGGAGTTCCATGCTTATTTAACTTAATTATTATTCAGGAAGAACAACTTAAGTTAGCATCTACTGTGAAGACCACATAAGAGATATTGGCACATGAAGTAAAGGAAAAGGTCACATATGCAAGATATACATTCCAAGAGTTCATGGAGACATAGAAGAAGGCCTGAAGTGGCTTGAGATGAGACACATGTGAGTGTTGGGAGATTGCTCGAGCAAGATATTTTGGTACGAGTATTGTGAATTATGTATGATCAAATTACATGACAAGTCAACTGAGGAGTACCATGCATGGAAGAAAGGAAGGAAGTTATCCCATTTTTCATGGGTTAACGCACATGAAAGGAGGAAGGCAATTAGAAGTTAGTTAGGAATTTTGGTCCATTTTGTAATAGGCAAAGCCCTAGACTTGTCAATGTATAAATATGTAAGGGTTTTGGGTAGAGAATGGGTTGGTAAGTGAAAAACTACTAGTGGTCGGGGGTTAGAACTAGTTGCAATGAGAGAATAAGATAAGTGTGCATTGTAGGCGTGGATGGAAAGGGAATTTTTCATAGAGCTGAGATAGTATTCCCCATAGGTACCTGAGGTGAGACTTCACCTACTTGTGGGTGATTCCAAAAGGGCTGGTATCTTTAGGGTTTTGTTGGTGAATTAATGTTGAACCCTGGGTCTACACATTGCATCCCAACAGTATCATCAATGAAAAGTAAGAGAAAATGATAGAGGAAGGGGAAACAAGACATGATTCATGAGACTTTGAAAGGTGGAGGGTGAATTACACTAGACGAAGGGAATGACCAAGAACTCATAATGGCCCTAATGAGTTCAAAAGATTTTTTTTGGATGCTGATCTCTTTCATATGTATCTAGTGGTAAATATATCATAGATCAAGTTGGGTAAATAATTGAGCACCACCCACCTCATCTAAAAGGTCATCAATTATAGGAATGGGGAATTTATATTTTATGGTAATTTTGTTGAGGGATCTAAAATAAGGACACATGCACCATGTTCCTTCTTTCTTGAGTACCATGACAACTAGAGAATAATAAGTGCTAGTTATAGGATGAATAACACATGTGCTATCAATTCCTGAACAATTTTCTCAATTTCATTACTTTGGGAAAATGGGTGACGATAAGGATAAATATTGGGAGGGGATCTTCCAGGGACAAGAAGAATGGAATGATCATAGGTGTCACAGGAAGGGGGAAGTCCTTATGGGTTTTCAAAAATAGACTAGTTTCTAGAGAGATGATATTGTATGTTGAGATGAACAATAGTGGAGGTGGTCTCAATTTCTTGAATGGAATTGAGTTGTGAAATAATTCTAGAGTGGCCATGTTTTAGTAGTTTATGCATGTGGTGGGAAATAATGATCTCATGGGAACTTATTGTGATTCCTTAGAACTTATAATTTTTTCCATATTGTTGGAAGCTCATGGTTAAATAGTTTAAATCCATGTTGATGGGGCCTAGTGTGAGAAACCATCCAACATTGAGGAAAATGTCAAAAACACCCATGTCAATAGTAAACATATGATATTTCAAGTGGTAATGACCAATTTGCAGGTGCACATTTTCACAATTCCCTACACACTCCATGGAACCTCCATTAACAATCATGATTTGGAAATTGTTGATGACATGGATATAGCACATGCTCTCTTGGGAAATGAAGCGATGAATAAAATTGTGGTTGTTTCCATTGTTGATGAGGATGATGAATTTCCTATACTTTCCATTTCCAACTAATTTAAAGGTTTGAGGAGATGAGATACTAGTGAGGGAATTTAGGGAGATAAGAGGTTCAAATTCTAGGGAGTTATAGGGTGGGATATGAGCATTTGTTGGGGGCATATATTTAGGAGGGGAATCATCGACATCATTTTCAAAAACATCCTTATAAATGGCCATAAAAATATTTTACTCCTTACAGTTGTTCCCTAGAAAATATTTTTCATCAAAGTTATAGTAGAGACCCTTCAGTTGGTGTCCATACATTTTGGCTCTATTTAATTTATAGGCCTTAAGAGGAGATGAAGGAAGGGCATGAGTGTTGGGATGGGGACAAGGAATAAATGAGGGTTTCTTTATTTGGGAATAACTACCTGTTGTGATTCCTTGACTCAGTGAGTGGATTCAAGCCAAGTCTAAGGGTAGGAGAATAAGACATGGGATAAAAAGTCATCTTTAAGGCCACTGATATAGAAAATTTCATGGAATAAGTTGTCTGAAATTCCATCTATTATGAACGGAAAGTGTTGAAAAGTGGTGATATATTATTTCACTATACTAGACTATCTCAGCTTGGTCAAGTGGCCCAAATAATGGGTGTTTGGTGTCAAATTGTTCATTGAGATCAACAACAAACTAGGTCCAAGAAATATACACTTGGCATGAATTTTTATGCCATTTCCACCATTTATAGTGTTCAAGATCCAAATAGAGGACATTGATATGATGCTTTTCCAAATCATCAATAATTCCATGTAAGGAGAAATAATGTTCCATTTGAGTAACCCATCCTGTGGGGTCTGATCCATAAAATTTATTCACATAAACTTTGGGAAGATGGAGGTCACAATGAATGGGGTTTGAATTAAATATCATGGTAAAAGAGGACTCAAAACCTTCTAAGTGTGAAGGTTGGTCATGGGAGGTAGGGCCCTAGGATTGGTTCATCCATTTGTTGAGAGTGGATTGGAGGGGGTCAAATTGGTCATTGAGGGAGTCAAATAGGTCATTGAGAGAGATAATTAAATAGAAAGGGAATCAAATTTGGTATTGATGGAAATTATTTCAAAATTCATGGTCCATATGTTATTATTGTTCTGGTGGTTATTAATTTATAGGGAAAGGATTTCTTAGTGGAGAGTGGTGGCCATTTTGGAATTAAGAAAGAAAGTAGTGGGAAAGTGGGTCTACAAAAAAAAGGGTATGATTGAAGGGCACCACTTTGATCACTACAAGGAGAGGAAGACAATGGAATATGTATCAAATAAGGGTTTCAAGGAGGGTGAGTGGGTCCACAAGGAAAGAAAAAGTCTTATAAGTGATATATACCATGGATATCATGGTGAAGATAGTTGTTTGGTGGGATAGATCCCAAATAAGGGTGTTGATGAGACCACTATACGTTCTTTTACTCCTATGGAGTTATACTCCGACCTAAAGAATACTGCAGTGACAGAATTCCCAAATTGTTATCAAGAAAAATTATATAGGAATTTCACAACCTAGATGAAAGAGTTAGGGTTGCACTGCAAAAATTCCCCCTCTATTTTTGTTTTGTTCTAATCTAGCAGCAAGGGTTAGGGTTTTTATGGTTTCTAAGGACAAGGTTTTTCCCTATTCTATAGCTCTCTAATATACTTGTGAGGTCAAAAAATACTATTTAGCCCAATATCTCAGGGAAATAACTAAGGAGGCTTGATAACACCCTTAGCCTCACTACCTAATTACCTAGGTATGCAAGATTGATATTCTTAAGTGTTGTTCTCAATGGAGCTAGTATAATAGTTATGCAACCAATAAGTTGATCTATAGTTAGTTTGAGGAGACCTATGGCACTTCTTATATACCCTAGGCTACATGGGAGTAAATGTACATGTACATGTCTTTTCTAATGTAGTACTATCCCTCAAGATGATCTAGGATGTAAATGGAACTATACCAAGGCGTCCCAGGGGATAAAACCTAAGATAGATATTAAATAAATGTTGATTTACAACAACATTTATGCAAAATTTTGGTAAAATTTTCTCTCTCTTTTATAGAACTCTCATTCCTCAAACAATATCAGAACCAATATCAAGGCATTCAACATGAAGAGGCATATTCCCATGATTTCTTTAGACGATTTGATTTAATTTTGAGAAGCGGCGGATTGGAAGAAATACAATATAGACATGTGAGGCATATCTACAGTGAATCTCACAATCTATGGAAAGAATGACGTGCTGGGAAACTAAGAATTCAACAATGTTTAAAAAATTATAAGATCATTAAAATATGCATCAAATAGTAAACAAATTTCATATAGTTAAATCCATGGAGGTACCCTCCACACATCATTAAAAACATGAAAAAATGACATGAAGTGGTCATATGTGTTATCATTGAAATTTCATCTGCAAATGGTTACAAGAATTCAACATCGTCAAATAGTTATGGGGTCACCCATGGACCAAAATTACCACAAAATCATTTCCAAAGGGTCAAAAACTATACAACTAGTGACAAAATTAAAGTGTGCTATGACTACACAGGGCGCGCACGCACATGCGCAAAACAGAAACGCAAGAAAAGTGCACATGCATCCGATGCGCGACTGTGGTCTCTAAAAGCCGCGCACATCTGAGAACGACGCATTTATGAGAGTGGTCGACCTCCCACCCACTTCTTGTTCAGCTTCCAAGTTGATTTGACACTCAAATATGGACTGGATCCGACTGGGTGGCTGGTCAAAGACCTAAAAATGCCCTAATTAGCCTCTTTCCACACTACAAGTTGGTTACACAATACCTCAAAGAGGTGCTATAAAAAGGCCATGGGTGCACCTCATTTTTTAAGGAATTCAATAGCAAAGTTATGTTTCTACTATTCTCTTGAGGAATCCTCTCTTCTCATCAAGAGTATACTAGCACCATTACATTAGGAAATCCATCTCACCCCTTGAGTGGATTAACAAAGAATTCTTTCACCATTTTCATTCAAAGTTGTAAGAAGATCTTATTTGTGGGGGTCCAAGAGCCCTCCCTTGGAGGAAGAAGGGACTCATAGTCCTATTTCTTCTTGGTGTTTTCTTTCACTGATATAAACCTTACCATTGGTGACATGGATCTTATTGTTTCTTTTGTTCTCATGTCCCTGTGCTCACTAGTTTAGTTGTTATTTTATTTCTTAGTTTATTTCTTAGTTGTTATTTTATATTTCTTTCTCTAACCCTTTTCCTTACAGCTGTCCTGCTTAGCAAACCCAACTAATCTTGCAAGCACCTCTATTTTGCTCATCTAGGTGGCAAAAGAGGCGCAACAGATTGGCGACTCCACTGGGGATAGGTATCAATTTATTACCCCATTTGGGTTCTTATGGCTCTTACTTTGGTTTATTTAACCTGCAGGTGCATTAACCAACCCAAGCTGACCTGCAAAACATCCAATTCCAAGTTGAATTGGGAGAATTCCATCCAGAATTTTCTTTCACAACCATGTGTCAGTTGTGCGTGGGTTTTTTGGCCCACAGACATGCATCGTGCACACATGTGCCTAAGTCACAGTTTTTTTCTGCGCACTTGTGCCCAAAATCTTGTTTTAGTCTGCACACAGGCAATCAGTGAGCCTCTGTCTACTCTAGGACCCATGCACCTGTGCAAAAAACTACACATTGTAAGGTTTTTTGTGATTTGGGGAAGGCCCCTAGCCTTCTTAAAATTGATTCCATGCATGTTGTAAGATGCACCACACTTAGTTCCCTCTTCATATAAAGGGATTAGTCAAAACACATAGGCACTTAGGGGGCTCTAAAATCATTATTTCCTCTTTTGCTTTCATTTTTCCACATGGATGGCTTGCTTTGACTAAAAGGAATAAGTTGGAAATCATTTGTAATCACATAAAACTTGCATTGGGACTAGAAGTTGGATAACAATCGCTTAGTATGCTCTTTTCTCGCGCTTCCAAGTGACCTTGAGAATTAGAAAAATATTGTAGGACAATTTCATCTCCCTTAAAAAGATTAAAACCTTTAGGAGAGGAAAATAACCCCTCTTGGGACTCCTCTTAGTTTATTTTTCAAAGACATCTTAAGATTGTAACGGGCCCATACATGCCCACATGCTACAAAGATAAGATAGTGTTGAAATTTACTTTCTTAGATTAAATCACTAGGGAGGTTTAAAGGTTTTGTAACGGGCCCATACATGCCCACATGATCACAATCTAGGATAGTTTCAAAGCTTTTCTTAGATTAAATCACAATTGGAGTTAAAGGAATAGTAAAGGACCCACATGTCCACATGCTAGTTTCCTAGGGACTTTTGAATTACACAAGGTTGTACCAAAGGCATTTAGTTAATTAGATAATCAACACTTGTAAGGACCAAGCGAAGTCCACATACAGCAAGGTGACACCTAATTCATTAAAACATTGGCACACTTTCACTCATTCACACGCAAAAGTCACTTATCACTCACATAGTTTTCCTCTTGAAATGTGGAGGTCAAAGTAAGTTTCCTCC
>JASDQU010435603.1:26551-57907 GCA_032191745.1 Picea mariana | reverse complement strand
CTGGAGGTTGCCCCCTCGAAGAGGCCTGTGAACATTTCTATCTGAATCAAAGTGTTCTTTCTGTTGCTATTTCGTATATCATTTCTGTGTATTGTGAATATTATGTTGGATATTTTACTGTTATTCTGTCATTTCTAGCACTTCATTTCTGTTCTGCATATTTTCTATATCTGGTATCTTGCAGATAAGAACCTTTTATTCTCTTGATAAGATCCTATTCCTGGGAATGAGTCTCATTCCCTTAGCACTTGGTTTGTTTTTATAAATTTATTGGCACTCGATTAAATGATTTGATTCCTTGATGTGGGAGCTCTGCAAGATCCTTTTCTCTTGAATTCTGCCCCATTAATATCGATCATGATGCATGCTACTAGATGGAACAAAACTGGTACTAACATGTCATAGAGGTTTCCAACAAGGTGAAATATTTGTTTTGAGTAAACCATGAAACTGAATGTAGTTCTTGAGTATATTCTTCCCCAACAACATTTTTACCCATTGAATGATAAATCATTGTGATTTAAAGACGTCCATAGTACATGTATTTGGCCTAGAATTTTTTTTCTAAAATTATGCAGAGGAAATTTCTTTGATACCACTTGTAAGATACCAGATGCATTACATAGAGAAGAAACAAAATTATTATGATGAATTCCAGTAGAAACAAAAAAATATAGAGAATGGTAACATTAGAATGATGCCTTTATTGATAAAATTTTAGGTTCACTTGCCTCTTCTAGGGGGAAACCTCTAGTAGATCATATCTCAATTAAAAAATAATTATGAATACAAACTTTCGCATCCTTTATACTCCTATTTATACTATTTCTATCTTCTAGGGAACATTCTATATGAATGACTTTCTAGAGGTGGAATATTCTATTAATTCTTCTTACATTAGACATGTTCACATTATTACATAGTCCTTATTTACTAATGTCATCCTTTATTACATATTAAACCTTTTATTATACCTACTTGAGGGATCATGGAGGTTAGATCCATAGCATAAGGAATCTAGGCCAAGTTTTCTTATTACTAGTAGATAAAGACCCAATAATTATTTCCTCCAATGTCTGATAGGATATTTCCCTACCTATGAGTTTATATGGGACATATTTAGGGATAAGGTGGGGTGGATAAGTGCAGCCCAAAAATATGATATATGTAAAGTGTTTCTCCATATACCAATCTCCAATTTATCTCACGGTTTCAAGGGATTCTAAGATAACCTCTATAGTGGTGGGCCAAAAATAACATGAAATAATGGGGCTACAAAGTAATCAAATATTTCATAGAAATATTTTTTTTAAATGTCACCCATAGTTGTAAAGAATAGATATGGATGAGAGCGGAATTGAAATTCCAATTCCAATTCATCCCTGTAAAATAAATAGAAGAATAAATCTCATCAATCAAGAAATATGACATACACATACGTATTTTTTTGTTAGTGTAGGCTTCTTGGGCATTTTGGAAGATGTTGGATGACAATATTTGTTCCCAATTAAACAAAATTCTTGCCTCTTCTACATTGTTTGCAATTAACACCCATTCCATCTTGAAATGGACATTGGTTTCTTCCCCTTAAATCTTGTAGATAATTTCCGCAAGGAGTTGATATGGCACTTTGACATATTGTGCATTATATACTCTACTAACCTTGTTAATAAGAAACATGTCTTCATCTCACCATTCTTGAATAATGTCTACTGGATTGGGATTAACCTTGGTAAATTATTTCATAAATGCCTTGTTAAGAAATACTTCTTGCATTTTCAACTGATACAATTGGTGGATATCGTCTGCCTTTAATAAAGATATGGGATTTATTTCTTCATTCATGATCATTTATATCTTCAAGCCTATGTGTGCATACACCTACTAGACTACATCATTGTATGGTAGAATGGTTGTTCGAGTAGCTATGGAGTATAGTCTACTTCATTTGATGTCTTTGTACACACTTATGTCTTCATACTCTAATAGAAAATATTCATTGTTGAATTTTATATACATTTCATTACATGTTAGTGTTGGACAATTGGTTGTCATTGATGTTGTTGGACAATTGTTTTTCATTGATGTCAACAAGCACTAGTTTTCAATGATGTCAACAAATGTGATGGGTGTATTTCAAGAAGCCTCCAAATTGGTCCCCTTGTGGCATAGCTCTAATCATGGCCCTCACAGGAAGATTATTTGAACAAGTCTATAAGAATCCCATAGGTGTCATCATGAAACTTGATTTTGTTTGAGGACTAGGACATGCAGGACAATGAAAATGAAGGTAACACACTCATATATGTATAGTCTTCATCATGCCATTTCCAATGGTATTTGATACACCACGTAGTTCCTCACGGTTAGGCATATATACTCATGAAGTTGCAAGCCCTGAAGAAGGGTTAAAAATCCCCAAATTGGTTGCAAGGCATTAATGAAAGGGTAAAGTGGTTGTAACCAGAAATTTCAAGAATCCTTAAAGGTAAGGAAAGAGGTTAATTGAAAAATATAAATACACCTCAACGAATCACTCATTTGTATACAAAAAATTTCATTGAATATCAATCTAAGTGATCAAGTGATTCTATCTAAGGTAACCAAGGAGACCTGAGGAAAATTTCAGAGGGAAGATGAAGTGAAGAAGGTTGAAATTCCAAGCGAGGATGAAGTCTGTGATGGTGTGTTCTAAGCTATGTTATTTAAAGGTCATCTTGCCATTTTCTCTATAATTTTTTTATAGAATAAATCATATAGAAAAAATTGGAAGTTGTTGAGAAGACATATCAAGGTACCTATGGTAAAAATTTCATCTTCTGGGTCGTTGTAGTTTTGGAGATACATTCTGTGGAAGATAGGGTTTTTGGCTAGTATTGAAACTAGTATCAAACACGTGTTCTGGGTAAAATAGTCATAACTTCTTCATAGAGGATCCAAATTATGTGAGAAAAAATGAAGTAGAACAATAGCAGTCTAGTATTGTGTGTGCGAGTTTTAGAATTAGATATCAAATATTGATTGCGGGGCATGTTTTACAAGTTCACTATCCAAAATAGGATAAAATTAAGGAAGGTTTTCCATTTTCTCTATAAATTATGTTCTGAGAAGTTTCAAACCCTAAAATTTTGAGGAGAGGGAAGAAAGATATCATAGTATCTATGTTTAAAATTTCAGACCGTTATTCATTACAGGTATAGAGTTATGCTTGTTGAAAGTTAGGGTTTGTGACAAATTCAAAACTAGTCCCATGAGACAGAGGTAAAGTTTGATGAAGATTTTATTCTCTTATTGATGAAGTTGAGGAATATATACAAGTCTGTAATCTTGTGTATCAGGTCAGCTAAAGGATTAGAGGTATGATTATGTGTTATTTTTTAGGCTTATGCTTACGTTTTTATGGTACATGCTTGAGGCATGTCATGGTAGTGATTATGCATGGTACACCTTGGCGATGGTATGATACATTGTTTGAGGTATATATTGGTTAGTTGTTGATTATGTGATGTTCATGCCTTGGCATCTTATTGATGCATTGTTATATGTTTGAGGCACATATTTGGTGCATGGTGTGAGGCATATTCTTGGTACATGTATGAGGTGCATGTCTTGGTGATGTTGGTACATGTTGAGGTTTGATACATGGTTTATGTACATGCTATGGTACCTGGTTGATGTACTTTTTATGTTACATGGTATGGTATAGTTTTTGGTTTATGGTTGAAATACATCTTTTGGTGATGGTTTTGGTATCCATGTGAGTGGATCTGGTTATATTTGGTTGATGATGGTATATGAGTGGAAAAGATAATGACAGAGACAGTGACATGTTGGATGATTGGTTGATCATCAGTGATAGGTTGATGCGACAATGGTAGTCACAGGTTGATGTGACATTGATAGTGACAGTTTGGTTGATGTGGATAGTGATAGTTTGGTTGATGTATTGGTGACATTAGAAGTGACAGTATAAATGGTAGTGACATTGAGTCTACAATTATATTTCAAGTTAGAAATATGGGGAAAGGAAATGGGGTCGTAGCCTCTTTTTGGTTGGTGTCAAAGAACTCAGGGAGTTGGTGCTTCCTTCAATCTCGTGCCGGTAAATCAGGGGTTTCTAGCTTCCTTTTGGTTGGTGCTAGAGAACTCAGGGAGTTGGTGCTTCCTTTAGGTTGGTTCCTGTAAATCAGGGGTTTGGTGCTTCCTTTCAGTTGGTGATGGAGAATTTGAAAGTTTCTACTTCCTATGAATGTATTCTTGATATATAAGAAAACATTTTGTTTTTTTCTCTCATTTGGGTTTCCATGTAAATTATGGTGTACTGTGTATCTGATGTGATATTGTTGAATGGTACTACTTTTGGTTATGTTCTCATTATATGTTGAATTCAATCCTAAATGATATACTGTTGATAAAGTTGAAGATTATTTATTGTGATTGAAAGTGGTAAAATGTGCTCATATCGATTCACTCCCCCTCTTAGTATTCCAACAATTTGTATTAGAGAAGGTCCTTCGAAAAAAGGTTTAACCACTGAAAGGAAGATCATAGAGTACACTGAGATTAGAGTACCACAGTTTGATGGTCATATTAGTTTGAACTTTGAGATATGGAGAAACAATATGAAAGTATTTCTAGAAGCATAGGGATATGATGTTTGGCAATTAGTTATTACATGATACATTGATTCAAAGAAACCAAAGACTGCATCCAAGAAGGAATTTAAGAGAAACAACAAAATAGAAACGGATTTCATCTTGGAAGGATTAACAGATCAAGTAAAAGTCAAAGTGGGAAAATGTTCATCAACCAAATAAATTTGGGATAAACTACACAATATCTAATGTAGGGAATCACATTCTATTGCATAGCCAGAGCATATCGATTAGACTAAAAAAGATGCTGAAGCAAAACATGTATAAGGATGCTCATCATGTCATATATATTTAGAAGAAGAATATTGTGAAGCAAGCGTAATGGAATTTGAAACTGCACTAATTAGCTCTTTAAGTGAGCTAAATAAAGAAATAAGGGAAAAAAAGTCCCTCAAGGAAGAATTGATTAGGCTAAGGGAAGGTTCTAGAAAATTTAGACAGTTTTTGATGAATCTAAAAGTTGAGATGGAAGAAGCCAAAATGATTCAAGGAACCATTAAGGAATATTTGAAAGAGAAGAAGTGCTTGGAAGTTGAATCAATATCACAAAGACATGAAGTAGAGAAGGGAGAATAAATTTTGACAAGTCATCTTAAAGAAATATATGAGACTTAAATAAGCTTGAAGAAAAATTTGGTCAACAAGAAAGAATGCTTGAAGATGAAATTGTGTCTTTGAAGACCCAACTTGTAGAAGTAAAGAGAAAGGAAGAAGTCATGGAAATCTAGATGATGAAGAGAAAAGAAGAATGTCAGAAAATTGTAGAAGCAATTGTTACATTAAGAGTTAAAGTTGTCAGGATCAACAAGAACATTGAAGAGAGAGAAATCTCGACATCATCAGTAAAGAAAGCCGAAGAGAAATGTTACAGGTTGCTAGAAAGAAATAATAAAGAGAATACTAAGAGTTATGCAGAAGTAATCAAAGGCCCTACTAAGAATGAAAAATGTGATCCCTCAAAGAAGAACATTCCAGAAATGAAGAAAAATCAAGAAGAAGATTACATAAGAGACAGATATCAAAGAAGACTCTCCACTTTCAGGTATCAAAGAAACTTCAATCATTATGAAGGAAACACTAGAAGAGAATATTCTGATAATCCAAGGCATGAATTCAGAAGGGTTACATCACAAAGAATGTCATTAACTCCCAGGTATGAAAGTTTGTTTTATGGTCATTGTTTTATTTGCAATAACTTTGGACATAAAGTTGCAGATTGCAGAGCTTATGGAAGAAATGATAAAACAAGAAATGAATATATGACTCTATATAATATTGAATGTTACAAATTCCATAATTATGGACATATAGCTCGTGGTTGTAGAATCATGATGGATACTTGTATGAATGAGAACATCAATATCATATATAAGAAGGTTTGGAAAAGAAAAAAAGAACAAGTAAATGAAGAATAGATGAATGAAGGACACCCAAAAGTCATACTCTCATGATTGTCAATAGTACGAGATTAGAACAAATCTACAGGAAAAAAGGAAGATGTCAGATACATGAAGGTTTGGAGAAGAAATGAAAAACAAGAAGAACAGGTGAATGAAGACTAGGTCCCAAAGATCGTACTCACATGATTTGTAGTAGTGTGCGATAATGATGAATCCATACGAAAAGAGGAAGTGGTCATAATTCAGAAAGAGGATGATGATGAATCCATAGATGAAGAGGAATATTAATCCACATCAAAGAGGGTTTTTTTCTGAGCCATTCATCTTGGAGACTCCTAATATATATGGATATTGAATAGGGGGAGTCTAAGAAGTAGATATATATATCATAGAACTATCTTTTGAGTAGTTTGAAGTGTTTATATATTTTGGAAAGGAAATATTCAGGATGGTAAAGTGATAGATGGGTGAACAGTGTATGCAGTTGAGTAGCAGAGTCATGGAAAAATTTATGACATATGGATAGAGATGGATTCATGAGAGATTTGACAGGTGTAAATCAATGGAATCATTGGAAAAGTGGAATCAAGAAGGAAAGAAGTGAAAGGAAAAAAAAAACTATATCGTTAGAATAAAGTATGGTCATTAATGTGAACTTGACAAGCCGTGAATATTTGAATTCAAGTAAATTTGAATGATTTATATATATCAATGAATTACAAGAGGAAACACCAATGGACAAAGAATGCCAGAAGAGAGGAAATAAAGTATATACAGGAAATCCCACATTGATGTACATGACATCTTGTAGAAAATTCAAGGAAGAGAAATTGTTAGAGAAAGAGATCAGAAGCATGAAGATGGGGGGAGCGCATGAATTTAGAGATATATTGTTTGGAGAAGGTATACCAACATGGGTATTTACCCTTTTACCCATGATGTCAAAGGGGGAGAAAGAGAAATATTAGAAGCATGAAGATAGGGGGAGAAACCCCAAGGGGAGATACCATTTTCCATTGATTTCAAAGGGGGAGAGAAACATTGGAGGAGCATTGGTCACATGTGGAGTATGAGTGTTGCCATCAATTCCAAAGGGGAATATTCTTGCACAACTAGTTGTTGTTGTAGTCTACAGAATCACAAGGATGCATTCAAGAAGAGAACATATTAGGGAAAACACATCAAGACACACACATACTTAATAAATATTAGTGGGAAGTTTAAACAACCTCCTTCTATTCCAAATTCATGAGTATATATACATTAGAGATATGGTTGGAGTGGTTTCACCCACTCCAACTAATCCTTAGTTATATGTATTTATCTCGTACACTCATTTACTTACATGAGTACACATGCTCACATATTATATTATGCTAATGTCTATATATAATATATGATCACTATTACAAGGGCCTAAGAGGCCTCCCAACATCTCCCCTACACTCAAATCCTTTCTCATCTCGAGCAAGTGTACATATAGATAATGACCTGTTACTCTTTAGCCTTTGTCTTCAATATGGTAAATGTGTGTGCAGTCAGTGAGTCTCACAACACTTTTCTCCCACCCAACAATGGTCCTCTTGCTTCTATTGTTACACCTTTCTCTTTAGTTCCTTTGGAGTTGTGAGTGGCTCATCCTAGGCTCATCTTTCCCCCGCACACACCCTACGATTGAACACCATGCTTCGACCAACCTACCAATTCTCTGTTTTTTGGCTTCCAAGGTCACAACTTAGGAGCTATTATGTAACTTTCATACTATGGCGCTCAATCGATTCAATATTTTTTATTCCATCATCTTGTCTTTTAAGCTCATGTGTATGTGTCTCATCATTTTATGTCTCTTTCTTGAATGCCTTGATCCAATGCCAAAATTATTATGATCAATGCTTAATCTTTTACTGCATGCTCTGTTGCTTGTCAAACTTGGATGTTCTTCTTTATTCTTTTCTCATATATGAGAATATATAGAGTCTACATTTTATATGACATGAAGGATGACTTGATTCAACGACTCAATGAAGAAAAGAAAGCCATTTTTTCTGGTACCAGACTTTGACAACTCAATAAGATGTTTTCGACTAGATATAGACTACGTTGGTAAGGAAACGATGTCATCAACTAAACACTGAATTACATTACATGAGTAGAGTGGATGACCTTCTTTTTAAATACACACTTTTAACCCGCTCCATTGTACACTTAACTCAATAACATTTCATTTTTTAATTTTCAAAAAACTGACTCTTACTACATACACTAAACTATGATGAGTCGACTCAACTATTCCCTTCATGTAATATATTATGTTACAATTGAATCATTATTAGATTTTATGACCATGTAACCAATAATTTAAGATCTAGCCAACAATTTCCCCTTACACTACTTTTCTTTATCACTTCAAGAACTCTATAATTATAGGATATAACCTTTTGATAAAACAAGAAAACCTAGGCTATTCATAACCTTTGCAACAACCAAATGTCAAATGTTAGCCTACTTTCATCGATATTTCGACTCAAGTAAAACTTTAACTTGTTCAACTTATACTGAAGGGACATGAGGGATTCACCCATCGATTCTTCCACATTGCTTCTATGCTTTTGATCCAATGAACATGGTGATCGATCATTGTAGTCGGTAGTCGATTTCTTTTTAGAAAACATTCTCCACAAAAACTTTAAAATTAATCACCAATTTTCTTCAATAATTTTTTCTTAAGCATAGTAAATAACTATAGAAGCAAATTTTTTATACTTTCATGAGTATTTTCTTAAAGATCATCAACTTTAACCCTAAATCTGAGGCTTTCTGTAGGCCGACGAGGCATAGTATTAATCCATAAAATAAGTATTTTGACAGGTGGGTTGACAACAATGACACTTTTATCTTTTAAATGCTCTTAATAAGTGTTCAGCCATTGATGGACATGTTCACAGGCATTTAATCATAGTTCACGGAAAAATATTCCATCAAGAAAATAATAAACATTTTTACAGTGCAAGACTTTCACCACGGAATTGAGTATGTACTCCTCCACTGTTTAGATCATCAGACTTTGGTCGAAACTTGGATGAGTCGACCTCAGTCGACCAAAATATCCTTTATTCTTTAAATATTAAGGAATGACCTACTTCACTTGCGTATATCCTCTCTTTCGAGTTTGCAGGTGCTATCATCATTTTCTGAAAAATTATTCACATCTATGAAATATATGCAGTAATTATCTCTCATTCTTTTAGAATCAACATATTCTTTTCATGAGAATCTTTAACAACCAACAACAACAATGAGAGTACAACTCCCCAAACAACACCATCTCATAACTAGAGTATTTCCTTGCCAAACAAAAACTTATTTCGCATGCATGGAAGACATAGGCAACTTCGTATTATTTCAATTTGAAATTTCTTTACCTCATGATTTGTCTAATTTTTTTTACAGGATTGTTTTTGAGTAGTTCCCACGGACAACAAAATATTTCCAATAATTTATATTTTAGCAACATACACGAACAATCAACATCTGGTTTTTGTAGACTTGTCTTCAATTGAGTAGTATAAATGAGCACTTCACCATGAAACCACATCTACCACATCTTCAATATAAAGCAGGATCATCATTTTTTTTCAGATGGCTTGAGCATATCAAATAATTTCATAAGCATATTGAATAATTCTTCTATCGAAAATAATTTTTTCTAACTTTTCCAGGATCAAGTCACACGACAACGGAACCAAAGTGTTGTAGTCTATGGAATCACTACCGCTTTTCTATTCCATCTTCATGAGTATATATACATAGGAGAGATGGTTGGAGTGGTTGCACCCACTCCAACTAATCCTTAGTCAAATGTATTTATCTCGTAGGCTACATTTACTTACATTAGTACATGCATTCACATGTTATATTATGATAATGTCTATGTATAATATATGATAACTATTACAAGGGCCTAAGAGGGCTCCTAACAATTTGCATTGATGTTGTTAGACATTTGGTTGTCATTGAAGTCAACATATGTGATGGATGTATTTGTAGAAGTCTCCAAAGTGGTCCTCTTATGGCGTAGCTCTAAGAATGACCCTCAGGGGAAGATGCTTTGAATAATTATATAAGAAACCCATAGGTGTGGTTACTATACTCGGAGTTGTTTGATGAATATGGACATGAAGGACGGTGAAAATCCAGGTAACAAACTCATACATGGATAGTCTTCGTCATTTTTTTTCCAATGGTAGTTGATACACCACTTCCTCACGGTCAGGGAGATATTCTCTCATGAAATTGGAATCCATGAATAATGGTTAAGAATACCCTAATTGGTTGGAAGGCATTAATGAAAGGGTAAATTGGTTGTAACAAGAAAGTTCAAGGATCCTTAAATTTAAGGAAAGAGGTTACATAAAAAAGTATAAATACACCTCAAAGAATCTCTCATTTGTATACACACACATTCATTGAATATATATATAAGTGAGAAAGTGATTCTTATATGAGGTAACCAAGGAGATATGAGGCTGATTTTAGAGAGAAGATGAAGTGAAGAAGGGAGAAATCCCAAGGAAGGATGAAGTATTGTGATGATGTGTTCTAAGGTATATTATTTAAAGGTCATATTACCATTTTATCTATAACGTGTTTTCTAAAATGAATCAGATAGCGAAAATTGGAGGTTCTTGAGAAGACATATCAAGGGAACTAAGGTAAAAATTCCATCTTCTAGGCTTGTGACTAATCCAAAACTAGTCCAATGAGACTGAGGTAAATTTTGATGAAGATGGTATTCTCTTGTTGCTAAAGTTGAGGAAGAGCTATTGTTATCAGGTTAATTGTTAAGTGCGGACACAAATCAATCCCCCTAGCTTGACTATGAAACTAGAAAAAAACAAGACAATACACTACTCTTTCCTTAGATTTCAATTATCAAATTAGAAATGGATCTAGAACATACCTTTTAAATATCAAAGATCCGACTTCACCAATGCAATCCAAGCTCTGTCACAAGGCTTATGGAGAAATATATGAAAATAATCACAAGCCAACAAAGACAAGAATAACATAGTCTATTTGATATGAAACTATGTATGTGATCAAGGAATCATACAATATGAACAAATAACATTCATATAGGAAAGAAAAGTATATTTGTATTAAAGAATGTGGAAGAAAGATACAACTAGATGCCTTGATGTCCTCAGGTTCCTTCCAACAGTTACTTCCTTCCCACACATTTCTTGCTCCAATGGATTCTAAGACTGTGTATCTGATAGCTACTCACAATCTATCTTGACAAAGAAAAGCTCAAAGCCACTCTAACCATGTTAACAATCTCAAGCCAAAACAACTAACTTTAATCCCAAGCCAAGCTCAAGCTAACTTTCTCCATGAGAGTTCCTCTCCTTTTATAAGCTGAGAACGTTAGGATGATCCCACTGAATCATGAAAGAGAGTAAGATCCAAACCGTTTAGAGACCACCTCACCATAGAAACTTCTCCTTCTAGAAGCATTGAGAAAATGCTCATTTTTCTCACGTACGAAGGCCGCCGCACCCTAGCTATAGTGCAGCTTGTGGAAAATCCGCAACCTAGATATAGAAAAAGGTGTGGAAATCAGACATTTACACACCCTCTGTATAGTGCAACCTGCAAAAATATTTCTTAATAGGGTTTTTACAACGAAAAATACAACTTCTTTTCTCAGGCAAAGTTCTTCCCCCTTCTTTCTTCAAGAATTCAGGCCACTGACCCCTCTGAAGGAAACATATAGGTTTACATAATTAACGGTCACATGGGTGATGAAAATAATCTGTAACAACTACAGGTTTGTAATATTGTGTATCGGTTCAACTAAAGGATCATAGGTATGCTTATGTGTTAGTTTTGAGGATTATTCTTATGTTTTTATTGTACATGCTTGAGGCATGTCATGGTAGTGATTTTGCATGGTACACATTGGTGATGGTATGATACATTGTTTGAGGTAAATCCTAGTTACTTAATGATGATGTGATGGTCATGCATTGATATCTCATTGAGGCATTGGTATATGTTTGAGGAACATATTTGGTGCATGGTGTGAGGCATATTCTTGGTACATGTATAAGGTGCATGTCTTGGTGATGTTGGTACATGTTGATGTTTGATACATGGTTGATGTACGTGATATGGTACATGGATGATGTACTTGGTATGGCACATGGTTGATGTACATGGTATGATATAAATTCTGGTTGATGGTTTATGTACATGGTTTGATGATGGTTTTGGTATCCATGTGAGTGGATCTAGCTATAGTTGGTTGATGATGGTATATGAGTGATAGAGACAATGACATAGATAGTGACATGTTGGATGATTGGTTGATCATCAGTGACAGGTTGATGTGATAGTGGTAGTCATAGGTTGATGTGATAGTGGTAGTCATAGGTCAATGCGACAATGATAGTGACAGGTCGGTTGATGTGGACAGTTATTATGGGAAAAATGCTCAAAGGGATCTCATTGAATAGATCAATAAGATATCCCTAAGATAATCCTAGATATCCTATACACGAGGGGTTAGACTTATAAAAGGTTTCCTAAATCTAGATTCAAAGATATGAATTCACTATAATCCTATAGAAAGGAGAAGGTCTGCATACCTTTCAAGAAGTGGTCCTTCGTATTTCCTGGCTATTAAAGTTCTATAGTTCCAGATCCAAGCTTGAAAACCTCCTTCTTATATATGAAAGAGACACAAAAAGTTCTCTACTTTCCTATTTACGATTGAAATCCCATATCTAATTATTTTTCAATCATATCTATAATAATATGAATCAGATCTAAACACTTCCTATTCAACTACAAACAATTGTAGGGAAAAATCGATTGATATATTAATTATAAATGGAAACTTACATCGAAATTGCATACCTTAAGTGTTGATGTAGTCTCATTGATGCAACCCCCCTTTCCCTCTTAGGGGTCCTGTGACCTCCTAGTCTTGGATATTCAAATTCCTGAGCCAAATTGGCTCTTCGGAATTTCAATAGGCTTCGCATGATTTACACACAGGTCCCTTTAGTGTTACTTTCCAGTTCAAGTTACCCGCAACTCCTCCCTCTGGAACTTTTGGAAACACCAACTTTGTGAGTGCTAGTCCTGCGCTAGACTCTTTCTCCTAAGTGATCACAGGTTATAACCTCAGGCCAACCCCTTCGCAACTTTTGCTTTGGTAATATTGTGACCTCCTTCTCTGATTCCCTCTGAAACACTTTTCCTCGAATTCATGAACCTCTGTCGTGTGTCTCCCTAGATCTAACGATCCAACTATACTTCGGGTTTCATAACTTTGCGAAATGTCATCTACTCTATGCATAACTCCTATGGACCTCCAACTCCCAGATTTTTCTAATCCGCTGCCACATGTCTCCTTACAACCAACGGTTAAGGTTGCTTCATGGCTTCACGACTTCGTGACTCTGCTCTTACGATACCTCCAAACCATCTGAACCACGAAATGCCAAAATTCTTTACAACCAACTTTTGTGCAATTCTCCCAGGTCTGACTGTTTGGAATAATATCGCTTCCCTCCAAGAAGGATCTGGCTCATTGATTCTAGGAAACCTTAAATGGATCCTCCCTTTGAATATTTCTCTTTGATCTCCCTCCTGAGCTTGTTTTCCCTCGAATTTCTTATTCCTTAGAACACTTTCTTCGATACTTAGTTGAATTTGGCCCCGTGCACACCTAGCAACAGGATTTGCTCCACAACTCAATTTTCTGGTGGATGATTGTGCACACCTTGCGACTGTTCTCCACACACTTCTCTACAACTAAAATAACTCTACTCCTCTTGAGCTTGTGATTCAACAGACTCTATCACGCACTCCTTGTAGACAAAATACCTTCTCTTTTCTCTCAAAGGATGACTATGTGCTCCTTGAAACAACCTTTCCACACTCAATTGTTCCTCCTAAAAACTATGGCTCTGAGCGTGGTTCCACCTACACCAAAATCCAACTATCTCCACTAAACTTCTGAGTCAAAACAGACATTGTCATGCACTCCTTGCAGACACCTATGAACTCCTTGCACATATAAGTTTCACACTATCTCTTCTGAGCTTTGAGTCAAAATATACTATGTCAATGCACTCCTTGCAGACATTGTGCACACCTTGCACTCGCTCGTAGAAGAGAAACAATTGAAAATTATATAATATCTCAGGGATTCATACATTCAACCATGTAAATGCATTCACAACCACAAGAAATAGAAATAACAGAGAATTTCAAATAAAAATGAAGTCTACCATTCATTCTTCTAGATATACATAACAACCCCAGACATTTGGGACAATGCTCCTCTATTATATTCCTTAAACTGTTATGTACATGGGTTCATACACTATTTTTCTGCAACTCTACAACATATTCAACTATAGTAACTAATATAATAACCTCAACAACCTCTCAACAACAAAAAAAGAAACAACCTCTTATGGGAAACAAAGCTCTTCAAGATTTTCCCTCCAACCACTCTAGAGTTATCCTATCAAAATAAAAGCATTCAACTACTTAATATTTATTATGATAAATATTTGAGTGAGACGGATAAGAGCGAAAGCTCCATATCTGTACTACAATATTCAACATTAAAGAAAAATACATTCATTCATCGATCACATATGATGGCTCAAACTCCAAACATTTAAGATCGCCTTTAATTACAATATTTCCAAATATTTTTGCGTGACATGCCCTTCTTAAATTCAAAAGTTCTTCAAAATATGTGCTAGTGTGCCTAGTTGTCTTCCACTCATGCTTTGTTGGCAATGCTCCTACATCATACTCCTTTGACTGAAAAATTCATGGGCTCCTATCCATGAGCTCTTGCACCGAATTTTCATTCTTGTGGATATCTTCTTCATTCACCCAACTGGCATCTTCTATTGGGTGTCTTTTCCACTTTACTAAATATTCAAAATATGTCTTCCTTCTAGTCTTCTTACCAATTCGTCGATCTATGATCTTCTCCATTTGCAGCTTCTATGCTACAAGAATTTTTTTTTCCCAATGGATCTCTTTCTGATCTTCTAATCCTATGGTCCCATCTTCCCTATAAGGATACAAATATGTAATGTTGAATATGGGTGATATATCCACATCTTCTGGTAGCTCTATTTCATTTAGTCCTATCTTCTTTAGATTTAGTTTGTTATATGTTACTCTTGGAAACCTCTCCTTTCCTAGATGTGATGGAACTTGATCTCCAACTTCAAATTCAAGTTTCCTCTTATGTTGATCAGCTCTGCATTTATACTCATTGCTTCTCTTCTGCAACTGTTCTTTAATCTAATCATGGAGCTTCTCTATTTATGCAGCGAAGTCTTCGGCTCCAACGCTCCTAAATTATCTTTCTTCCAGATAACTTAACTCTGAGACTCCCCTCGGATTCATTCCATACACTATATGAAATGGAATCTTTCCAATACTTCTGTTTATTGAGTCATTGTATGCAAACTCTACTTGTGCCAGAATCTGATCCCACTGGTTATGATGTTCAGTGACTAAACTTCTTATCAAATATCCTAAACTATGGTTCACCACCTCAATCTGTCCATTTGTTTTAAGGTGATATGCAGAACTAAAAGATATCTATATCCCTAGCTTCTTCCACAATGTTCTCTAGAAATGACCAACAAACCTTGTATCTCTGTCTGAGACAATACTCCTAGGAAATCCATGAAGTCTCACAATTTACTTGAAAAAACAGTTAGCAACGTGTGTTGCATCACCAGTCTTCTAGAATGGGATAAAGTGTGCCATATTTGAAAATATATCAACTACCACAAATATGGAATCACTTCCTCTTTGTGTTCTTGGAAATCCTAAAAAGAAATCCATACTTATTGCATCCTAAGGCCTCTCTGGAATAGGAAATGGTTGACACAATCCAATTCTCTGTCTCTTTCCCTTTGCATACTGAAATATATTACATTTGTTCATAAAATTCTTTACTTCTTCCCTCATACCTAGCCAATAATATGAACTGTTCAACTATACAAACGTTTGTTCATGGCCGGAATGTCCGGCTAGACCTCCCCTATGTTTTTCCTTTAGCATATTTTCCCTCATCGAGCATCTTGGTATGCACAACTAGAAACCTTTGAACAAAAATCCATCTTGAATCAAATATTCGGACCACTTGCTTCTGTCTCTGATCACAGGAATTGTGCATGCTTCATATGCCTCTTTGAAATCTAGATCATCATGGTACATTTCCTTAAGGTGTTCAAACCCCAAGGTTTTCACTTGAAATTCCTGTAGAATCAAACTTGTCCTGCTCAATGCATCAACAACCTTGTTAACATTATCAAAAATATGTTTAATGAAAACAGTGATTTTTTTCATAAACTCTATCCTCTTAGCATGTCTCTAGTTTAACTTCTTCTATCTGGTTATGAATTGTAAAGCTTGATTATCGCTATACAAAAAAAACTCTTTCGGAACAAGATAGTGCCTCCATTTATTCAAGGCTTGAATTATAGCATATAACTCTTTATCATATGTGGATTACTTTCTCTTGGCATCATTCAAATTCTCACTAAAATATGCAACATGCCTATTATCTTGGCTCAATACTGCTCCAATCACAATTTCACTTGCATCACATCTCACTTGAAATGTCTTCCCAAAATCTGGAAAAACCAGAATCGGTTGTTCAGTTATCTTCTCCTTCAATATATTGAATCTTTTCTCATCCTCTTATGTCCATTTGAAATACTTATGTCTTTTCTTCATTGTGTCCATCATTTGTGCACCAATCTCACTAAAATTTCTAATGAACTTTCGATAGAAACTTGCTAATCCATGGAAGCTTCTCACCTCAAATATACTCTTTGGTGATGACCATTCTATGATTTCTCTCACTTTTTCAGGATCCATATTCAATTCATTTGAAGAGATGACAAAACCCAAATATATGAGTTTTGTTTTCATGAAAGAGGACTTCTTCAGGTTAATCAACAACTTCTCCTACTGCAATCTCCTCATCACTAACATTAAGTGCCTCAAATGCTCTTCTTTAGTCTTGCTAAGGACTAATATATCATCCAGATATACAATCACAAACTTACCAATAAAAGCTTTCAACACTTCATTCATCAACCTCATAAAAGTACTCGAGGCATTTGTTAATCCAAATGGCATAACAAGCTATTCATGAAATCCCTCATTTGTCTTGAAGGATGTTTTCCACTCATCACCTTCTCTCATTCATATCTGATGATATCCACTTTTCAAATATATCTTTGAAAATTGGCTCACTCCACTTAAGCAATCCATAAGTCATCCATCCTTGAAAATGGAAATGTGTACCTAATGGTGATCTTGCATATGGCTCTTGAGTCTATACACATTCTCCATCCTCCATCCTTCTTCGAACTCAACACAATTGGTACTTCTCATGGGCTCAAGCTTTCTCTGATCAATCCTTTATCTAAAAGATCTTGAAATTGTCTCTTTACCTCCTCATTCTCTTGAGGTGTAAATATGTACGCTATTTTTTTCAACAGACTCACTCCTGGTATCAAGTCAATGTGATGGATGATACTTCTGATAGGTGGCAATGAGCTCGACAACTCATCCACTACCATGTCAGCAAAATTATACAATAGCTCCTAAATTTTCTTAGGTGGATCCTCCATAGAAGTACTTGTAAGGATAAATTTCGACTTCTGCACTATAACAAAATGCATCTCATGTTCCTTCTTTACTTCACTTAGGAGTTCCTTCCCACTCACAAGAAGTATGCTTGTGTTGGCTTCCTTCTTTAATTTCTTCTCTTCAATTGGGAGTAACATATGAGTCCTACCATTCTTCTCCAAAGTATAGGTATTTTTCATCCCATCATGAATTACATTCCTATCATACTTCCATGGTATTCCCAATAAAACATGACATATGTCCATGGTAATTACATCACACAAGATTTCATCTCTATATCCTCCTATTTTAATTTCAACAAGGCATTGTTTAGTTACTATTACCTGATGACCTTTCTGCAGCCATGATACTTTATATGACATCGAGTGTGTAGTTGTCTTGATATCCAAATTCTCCACCATCTATGTGGATACTAAGTTATCAATTCTCCCACTGTCAATTATCACCTTGAAAACTCTATCTTTAGTCTTGCAAGGTGTCTTGAATAAACTGTTCCTCTACATTGGCTTTCAACTTCTGGCTCTTGCTTCAAAATAACCTTCTTCATCATCAAATACTTCCCATCTTCTGCACCTTTTGCTTCAACATTCCACTTTTGTGCTTCTAAAATGAAAGCTTCACCTCCTTCTTTCTTTCTCTCAGGGAATTCCCAATACATGTGTTCTATTTTTCCACAAGAATAACATCTCACTTCTCCTCCTCTGCCTCTTCCTCTTCCTCTAGGAAAATAATTTCTACCAACACTTTGTCTCCCTCGGGAACTTCCTCCTCTTTTAGAGTGACTATGTAGTTTTTCCGTCTCACCTTTTGGTTTTTGTGCCTTGTCATGGGAAACTCCTTTACCTGTGTTTAAACTTCGCCCTTTGATTTGTTGACTCTGATTTCTAGACAAATTCTCTTCTGCTTTCAGCGTGATCTGATAAGCATATTCCACGGTTCTCATTGTCATCATATTGATTTCGTCCCAGATTTCATATCTCAAGCCATTGATATACCTGGAAACAATTTTCTCATCTTTATCCCTTTGTCCAGCTCTAATTTTTAGTTTGTATAACTCCTCTGTGTACTCTTTGAATTTCATTCCCTTCTATCTCAGGTTCTACAATCTTCTAAACAAATTTATCTAATAGTAGTTGGGTATGAATTTAGCTTTCAACTTAGCTACCATTCTATCCGAGCTATTAATATTTTGTTTTCCCTTGCTTCTCCTAACAGCCTGTAGTTCATCCCATCACAGTGATGCATGTCCCTTTAACCTGGTGACATCATGTTTCACCTTTTTCTCCTCATCGACGTCTTCATAGTCGAAATAATTTTCTATTGCTTGTATCCAATCAAACAATTATTCAGTTTCTAAATTACCTTCATACATTAGGATCTATAACTTTTCTCTAGATCCCAATTTGACAACTGCTTTCAGCAAGCGTTCTTCCACAACATCCTCTGCTACAACTTCTTCAAATTATACTTCTTCATTATCTACATCACTGACATCTCCAGCACCAAGTTCTCATCTTTGTGTTGTCTCCATAGCATTCAACCTTTCTCTAAGTTCTCTCATCTCCCTTTCCATAGATCTATTTGCTATGGTTGGCTCTGCACGTCTTCTAGGAGACATTGTGCTAATGTATCTAATACCACTCGATGATATCATCCTACTTCTCTGTCTTCTTTTCCTACATAAATCAGTTATGTATATCTATGATACCACTCTTACGCAAACCTCCCTCTTCACTCCTCAGGACTGCGTGACCTCCCAATATTGGATCTTCAAACTCCTCAAACCGAATTGTCTCTTCGGGCCTTCGATAGGATCCAAGTGATTAACACACAGGTCCCTTTAGTGTTACTTACATATTCAAGTTACCCGCAACTCCGCCCTCCAACACTTTTGGCAATACCAACTTTGCGAGTGTTAGCCTTGCGCTAGACTCTTTCTCCGAGGTGACCATGGGCTATAACCTTGGGCCAACCCCTTCGCAAATTCTACTTCGACAATATTGTGACCTCCATCTATGATTCCTTTTGAAACAATTTTACCTGAATTCACAGACCTCTGTCGTGTGTCTCCCTAGATCTAACGGTCCAACTATAATTTGGGTTTCAGGAATTCGTGAAATGTCATCTACTCTAAGCCTAAATCCTCCAGACCTCCAACTCTTGTATTTTTCTAATTTGCTGCCACGTGTCTCCTCACAACCAATGGTTAAGGTTGCTTCATGACTTCGTGACTTCATGAATCCACTCTTACGATACCTCCAAATGGTCTGACCCACAAAGTGTTGAAATAATTTACGACCAACTCCCATGCAATTCTCCCATATATGACGGTCTGGAATAATCTCACTTCCCTCTGGGATGGATCTGACTCATTGATTTTGGGAAACCTTAAAGGTCTCCTCCCTTTGAATATTTCTCGCCGCTCTCCCTTCTGAGCTTGTTTTCCCTCGAATTTCTTATTCGCCAGAACACTTTCTTTGACACTTATTCTAATTTGTCCCTATGCACACTTAGCAGCATTATTTCCTCCACAACTCAATTTCCTCGTGGATGATTGTGCACACCTTGAGACTATTCTCCACGCGCTTTTATGTAACTAAAATAATGCTACTCCTCCTGAGCTTGCGAGTTAATAGACTCTGTCATGCACTCCTTGCGAACAAACTCCCTTCTCTTTTCTCTTGAAGGATGATTGTGTGCTCCTTGCAACAAACTTTCCACACTCAATTGTTCCTCCTGAACAATACGGCTCTGAGAGTGGTTCCACCTACACACAAAATCCAACTATCTCCGTTGGACTTCTGATTCAAAAAAAACTTTGTCATGCACACCTTGTGGATGCCTATGCATTCCTTGCACATATAAGTTTCACGCTATCTCTTCTGAGATTTGAGTTGAAACAAACTCTGTCAATGCACTCCTTACAGACACTATGAACACCTTGCACTTGCTCATAGAAGAGAAACAATTGAAACTTATCTACTATCTCAGGGATTCATACATTCAACCATGTAAATGCATTCACAACCAAAAGAACTAGAAATAATAGAGAATTGTAAATAAAAATGAAGTCTACCATTCATTCATCTAGATAGACTTAGCAACCCCAAACATTTGGGACAATGGTCCTCTATTATATTCCTGAAATTTTTATGTGCATAGGTTCATACACTATTTTTCTGCAACTCTACAACATATTCAACTATAGCAACTACTATAATAACCTCAACAACCTCTCAAAAACAACACAAACAAAAACAACCTCTTCTGGGAAACAATACAAATATTTATACAAGAGGGGATATTTGAGATTTTCCATCCAACTACTCTAGAGATATCCTGTCAAAATAAAAGCATTCAACTACTTGATATTTATTACAATAAATATTCAAGTCAGACAGATAAGAGTGAAAGCTCCAGATCTGTACTGCAATCTTCAACATTAAAGAAAAATACATTCCTCCATCGATCAGATATGATGGCTCAACCTCCAAACATTTAAGATCACCTTTAATTACAATCTTTTCAAATGATTTTGCATGACATGCCCTTCTTAAATTCAAAAGTTTTTCAAAATACACGCTATTGCGCCTAGCTATCTTCCACTCGTGCTTTGCTAGCGATGCTCCTGCATCACTCATTCAATATACTTTCTCCTTGATTATCCTTATAGATCCTTGGTCATGATAGGATCCAATGAATTTTGGATGAATACCTCTATAGTTTGACATCATAACCTTGCTATTGAATTCTCCTCTTCTTTGTCCAAGGCTTTCCTTTGTTCTATAACTCTTGGAGGAGGCTTGGGAGAGGCTTCTAGTCATTATAGAAGACACTAGAAACTCAAATGATGTGAGTTCCTAGGCTATTACCACTAATATTCAAATCATTTGTCACCCCTCGCCACGTAAATCCTATTTTCTAGAAGTTTGGCAATGCCTCAATTGTTGAGCCACTGTTTTCTAGCAAGGCCTCAGTTGTTGCATGTTAGGTGTCATGTGAGTCCCTTCAAAAATGCTCTCGAAAGGGTCAAAACGCAGGAAAAATTTGCATTAAGGATTCTATCTGCTAGTGGCTTCCTCTCTGACCTGTAGGGTGGAGATTAAGGCTATAATAGATGCCCCCTAATGTGTGAGGTCAGGAAATGAGTGGATGGCTGAAATACATTACAAGAATTTTCATCTAAGGTAGCGCAAGGAGAGATAAAAGGAGGTTCGGTAAACCAAATAATACCTACAATCAAACATTGAGGATGAATATATATAGAACAATCCCCTACGTAGACATACTCAGACTCAGAATGAGCATGGTCACTAAACAATACACTACAGATCCATGAAATGAAAAGCTAGACCATGGCCACAAAAGAATACATAGTGGATCCATGTCATCTATAAGACCATAGCCATGAGACAATATAATGTGGAGATACATCATGAATCAATCATAGCCACCAAAAAATACAATGTGGATCTATGTTAGGAACATAATCATAGCCACCAACAAATACAATGTGGATCTATGTTAGGAACATAGTCATATCCACCAAAAGATACAATGTGGATCTATGATACAACATATAAATGTCGGGAAGACAATGAGCATTGAGGATAGTTCTCATGAGGTATTCATATGAAAGTGATATACTCCAATGCAACTTGGGAGGGGATGATGTAAAGGAAGGATATGGCCCCAAGACAAGGTCTTTGTCCCAAACCTTTATGGTACGAATATTCAACATGTGAATATATGAGTTGATGTTGATAATGGTAGAAACCATCTGATTAGTGGTCATTGAGGTATATCATTAACATACAAGAGGGGGCCCACCAATGATGAATATGGAACCCAAGGTACCTAATACAATCTAGCGAGTGTGAATAGAGGATTTATGTCGAACACTCGTAGAATAAATCAATCAGGAGTCAATAATGAAAAACCCACTTTCGATCATGAGGAGGCTTAACACTAATAAATGCAAGCTTCAACGTACTAGATGGTTTCTAGATCCCTATCGTACATAATGTGTTGAAGTTGATAGGAAGATATCCATCAAAGGAGGGCGTTGATGTATCCCCCATCAATCGACATGAAACATACACTGAGAGATGATATGAAGAGAGAGTATCACAAAGCAAAACTCACATAGGGATGGTTGAATCAGAAAGTCAATAAAATAGTATATGTTTGACTCAATATTAAAATTCCCTTTAACATATAACATGACAAATTGGTGACTTGGAAGAAAGACACAAGAGCTAGACGAATATAGTGCAAAGATACATAAGGCATTGAAGCAATCTCCATGATGAATGGAAGAGTAACCAATCAGAGGAGTATGTTTGAATGATATTACTGGGATGGCTCCAATTAAAGATAAAACCCAAGTGGATGATGAGGACTCAAACAGGTTCCATGTTCAAGGGAAACTTGACTTATGCTGCCATGTTGAGAATAGACCAACGGTGAAAAACCCCCACTTTTTTTTTATTTTTTATTTTTCATCTCCTTCATGGTTTAATGAGAATGGAAGAATGACACAAGTATGATCGGTCTCCTTCATGGTTTAATGAGCATGAAAGAATGACTGGAGTAATATTGGTGTTAGTTTTTCATAAATTTAGTCCCCAAATCCCAAAAAACTATAAAACAATACAAGGGAGAACTCTTCTAGCCCAGGTGGACTAGAGTATTCCTTTTTTGTAAGTAGTCCATCTGGTCCAAAAAAGGGTTAAACTTACACTGAATAGACGTCCTTTCAAACCATTTAACTAGTGTTAAATAAAACAATCTCACTCCACAATATTTTCATGTTTAAAGAGTCTGGAAATAGCTTAAAGGAGACTCATTGGGAGAGAATGAGTGGATTAACATCATGCTCCTATGTTCCAAGGGCATGGAACCAACCTAAGAAATAAATAATGAAAATGGTATTAGCAAGTGAGGTCCACTCTTAGTAGTTTTTCTCTCCCCGGGTGGGTATATGCAAAGAGGAGGCCAAATAATGCAAGAGGTGTACGATCAAGTATATTACATAGAGGTAAGTGGGATATGGAAAAACAAAATCACATCGAGGGGATGCATGGAATGAGTAGAAAAATCATAGGAGACCATTGAGAAACAAAAAAAAAAATTGGGAACCCCCATGGGATGTGGCTACAATATAGATGAAGAGAGGAGAATAAGGATCAATATTCGATTCATGGTGGGGCTAAAGGAGGGCTCTCGGGCCTATGGGAAAATGTACCATGGGAACCAAACAGAAATTTGGGTGATAACTAGGGATCCCATGAAGGGTAGGCACTACTAAACCAGTTACAACAAGCAAAAGGAATGTCTAAGGTCACAATTGGTCAGGTTTAAACCTAACACATAATGCTCGCAGTATGGATGGTTAATAATGTGAAGCAGAATATGCAGGGAAAAACCTATCCCTATATGCCAGGTGAGAAAAAAATACCTCAAGTTTAGGGGATGTCGCCATATTCATTACAAATTCCCTAGAATCCTATCGAGCACATGTAAACTAGATCCAAAGGTAAAAACACATAGAGAAAACTCAAAAAAAGAAAATAGTTTTGGATTTTTTAGATATGATACATGCAAAACAAAAGAACACTAACACCACACACACCTATATACAAGTCACTACACATATCAATTATTTACACCAAGTAGATCCCATGGTGAGGATTAGGCCAAGCATCCTTGTCATCATTAATCAACTCATGAGCCAATGTTAGCATCATATGGCTCACCATGCTGGGGCCATGCCACCCATGATCGAATTTCCACATACGGAGATACTCATTGTGAGTATTCTTGTGATATAGGGAAGCTCCATGATGGGATCCATCAAGACATAAATAGGGTATGGAATGTGAATCTTAGATGGAAGGGGAAGAAGATAATTCAGTTGCAATTTCTAAAAAATATAACCGAGGAGGAAAATGGTTAAGACTAGGGGTTTAACTAGTTTTCCCAGTAAATACCTCTAGTCCTGAATCAACACCCATCATGTCAACTATCATCAGTTCCAAAATAGGGAGGATGGATTATAGATGATGCTCACCTTCCCTCGGCTTCTTGATGGAATCGATGAATTCCAAGATGGCCTCTTCTAAAGGAAACTCAAAATAAAGGGAGTCATGTGAACTAAGATAGTAAGCAACCTGTATGGGAGGAGTATGTGGATCACACTCCATATGAATATGGGGGTGTTGACCAGTATGATTTGATGCCTATGGGATTTTCGGATCAACAATATCAATTGTAATGAGTGGTATGGATGCTTTGTATCAATAAACATCCTCAAGACGAGGTACCACCCAAGGATCAAAACACCCAAGGGATCCATTGGTATATGAGGAAATCGTGTTGATGGGAATGATGATTGTAGTAGGATATGGTGGGGTAAGGAAGAATATATCCATAAGCGAAGGATCTTTGAACATTCCTGCACCAACATTCATAGTAGAATTTGTGGTATCACCAACAAAGGGTACATTATACCCCACATTGGATACAAGGTATGGGGTACAAAACGAAAGCTAATCGATGGTAACAATTTTCCCTTGGTGAGGGAAGCATAAGACCATAAATACTGATGAGAAAAATAAAATCATGTCATAGAACCAAGTACACATGATTAGCAGATTGTACTGAAGTGGTGCATCGATGACCTCCATGATGACGAAGACAGTCTTACCACCTAACTCGATGGGTAAGGTGGTGATTATTCCATATGGTTAGAACATATGTCCATCAAAGGATTTTAAAAGGGTACCAGAAATATAAATATTGGGAGAGCCAAGGGATTTCCAACAAGAAATCAACATGATTCAATTCGAGGCTCCTTCGCCCACCACTGTTTGATATATGTTTCTCCCTAGCATTTTCCATATGATTTGAAAAGAAATTTGACAGGAGAGACTTTGTTAAACTTGGGAGGTTTCAAAGGTAATTAATCTCGACTTTGAGGGATAAACCCCACCTATGGGAATAGAAATTCTTTTCATTGCATGGGGTAGATTTGGAGAACTTCAAGTACTGACATGACATAATGTTCCTGGGCTAAATATTCCACAATACTGTAGTTGTGGGAAACCCGTGTGTTGGTTTTATGTGACATACATCAAAGAATTCCCTTTGGTGGCAAAAGAGATGCATCAAGAAATGGATTCTATATCTGGAGAGGACCACTATATTGAGATGAATATGCTACTTCAGAGGCAACATTGGGAGGCTCGAGAATGTCATAGTTTTTCACTCGTGTCTACAAGTCGACCGTGTGGTCACACATACAAATAGGATCATTCGATGTTGTTAGCACTGAGAGTCACCCTGATACTACAAGAGGATAAGCCTAGTACCCATCAAAATGTTTTTGGATGTAGGTTAATAAGTGGAGGTCGAATGGACAAAGCTCGGCATGATAATGTTTTAACACAGAAAATTGGACTAGAAATGCATAAGCAAATGAGGTTCTCATTAAATTTAGTCAGTGGTTTAAGGTTAAAGGTGAGGAGAAGGAAGACTTAGTGATAAAGGTGGATAAGTCTTCCATGAGAATCCAACCTTCAAGCAGCTTGGTGAAGAAAAACTTAGGCATACGAGCACTCTTGAACTCAAGTTTAAGATACTAAAATATATCACAACAATATTGTAAGCAAACCTCCATTACAATACAACTACAAAAACTCATCTAGAACATCCATGCATGAGCATTTCAGCATCAGAGGAAACAAGACAACAAAACAAAATACTGAAACAGGTCACAGCATCATTATAATCAAACCTCCATTACAATACAAATACAACACGTCATCTGGATCATACATGCATGAGCATTTCAACACAAAAGTAAATAGGATGATGAAAGAAGTTGACTTCTATTAATGAGAAAGTCTCAGGTTTCATACATAACCAAAGAACAACTTAGGTATCAAAATATTACAAAATAGGGAGCTTTGCTCAACCATTGACCACAAAAAATTCTTAAACTGATCTATTTATACTCAGATTAGTAGAAAACCGTTAGGAGAGTCTTTTGGCCATCCAGTCCAAGGCTCTTCATTTGTGCATCCTTCTATGAGACTGCACATTCATGTCAGCATGGGCCTGCAGGAAAAACTGTCCATCGTGGTACATCGGACTGACAATTTTTTCTCCACAGCCAGACCCTCCATGCCTCCTATTTATGGAGTGAGTCGAGGTTTCAACCACCACTCGCTTTTTCATTAACTGCCCCCCTTTTTTTGGGATCACAATGAGATTCAATGCATAGGGTATGGCCACGTGCTAGTATTTAGAGTTGGCATTGTATAAGCATGTGATTGTGGGGCCATCGAAGGTGGTTTGCAGTCACCCCTCTTTTGAGCCTGCAATTCACCACCTTCCACCACATAGCTCTTTTTTTATACCACGGTTTCAATTGTGGGACCGCTCAAAATTTTTATCGTTCGATTATGTTGTGTCCCCGCAGTGGAGTGTGACCATTGATCTGATCATGATCTATGATCTAGGTAGCCCTGCCAATTTAGTGCTCCTTCTAAAGTTTATCCACCTGTCAAATTTAGGATCATTCTAACCGCAATTGGAGATGGCACTAATTTTGGCACTGAACAAGAACACTTCCCTGAGGATGATATGGTGTGGTGGTCTGACATAAGTATACAGACATGTCATAAAAATAGGGGTAACACGTGTCATGCAAAAATGAGAAAATGACACAAACAAATGGCCTAAAATGAATGCCATGTGTCGACGCTAGATGGATGCTACATGTCTCTGACAGATGAGCGCCACATGTCAAAAATAATGGGTGCCAAGTGTCTTCGGCACTTCGGAGTTTGGGGGGTCTGGATATAGAGTTTTCATAAATCATGAAGTAGTACGAGCCCGAGGGACATGGTGGCCTGGAATGAATGTTGAAGCTTGGAAATGAACTGCAACCATCGATCTGAGGAGGAAATGTGACATAAATCTGTGAACTTCGGGAGAAAAGTAATTTGGGGGAAATCAGGAGTGGAGAGGATGAAATTCCCAAAGCCTGAAGTCCTGAAATAAACTACCACCATTAGATCTAGAAGGACACATGACAAATATCTATGAACTCTGAGAGAAAAATACTCTAGAGGAAATTGGGAGTGGAGAGGCTGAAACTCCCAAAGCTCGAAGTCCCAAAGAAAACCTTGACCATCCACTCTGGAGGACGTGTGGCACCTGATCTGCAACTCTGGGAGAAAGTACTCTGGGCGAAAACTAGAGGGGAGGTCCCGAAAGGAAAAAATCTCAAAGTCTCAAAGTAAATCATGACCGTTGATATGAGGAGGACACGCGGCAGAGATCTATCAACTTTAGGAGAAATTACTTTGGAGGAAAACAAGAGTTGGGAAGTCGAAGCTCCCAAAGTAAATTATGACCGTGCATTATGGAGGATGCATGGCACCTGATATGCAACTCTGAGGCTTCCACCTAGTCTTAAAACCTTGTGCAACTTTGAAATTTTGAATGCACGATTGTCATTGATCTAAACTTCTCCTGGGATCTCCACCATTGAAAAATGAATCTGCCTACTACGTTTATTTCAGCCCAAAATAGAATTCCTTTGAATGTTACACTTTTTGCTCATGGTTGTCACCTGTATAAACAAAGGACTTGGACGACTTGTTGTGAGCCCATGAAAACAAGATGACTAGTACTTTGAAACCAAATAATGATAAGTGTTTATCCTACAAGAAAGACAGAAAAACTTTGGTTCGAGACTCAGTCAAGAAAGACACCAAGGGAAACCAAGTCACTAAACAAAAAGGGAAATCGACTTTACTAGTCAGAAGGGAAAAAATTCCAGGACTTGGTATGTGAGAAGAGAGAGAGATGGAGTAGGGGTGTAGACTTGGGTCTTACAACAATTACATGTGACCCTTGACAACTTCATGTGATAAAATTGGCTCCATAGGGGATGGCATGCTCCTTGTGAGCTACCAAGAACAAGAAGTTTAATTGCCTTAGTTGTTGGGTTGTGGAGTCATTTGACCATTGCAACTAATCCTTTATAGACCTTCAAGATTTGAATTTACTTTTGTCATATCCTGATATACTGGGAGAAACTCTACTTATTTATTGAAAATTGAAAACAAATGCTCAGATACTGATCTTATTTATGCACACTCCTACCCTAATCAATTGCTTCCTCTAGATCAGGTAAATTCATGCTTCCAATGAATCCATACAATTAATTGATTAACAAGTGAAATTATTGATCTGGAAAAGACAAATGAAAGAACCCATGATATACATAAATGAAATTCGAAAGGACAACATAACCAACCTTTATTTGACAAGAACAATTTGACATTTGAACTGCTCAAAGACTCCATATAATAAGAAAACAGATCATGAAAACCATAAGGAAATACCTCGGCGTGATATTTTTCTAACTAAAGATCAAATATCCTCGACATATTCTCTTTCCCATGGAAGCTTCCACTTTTAGCTACCTTCAAATTTGAACATGACTGTAGACTAATTTCGTTGCTAATCATATGTTGTTTGATGTTGTCTGCAGATCGAGGTTCAAGCATGGTGAATGCAAGTTTACTGATTTGCAGAGATGGTTTCTCAATGTATCTTGTAGACCCAATATGGCTTATTTCCACACAATTTTGTTCCTTAATGTATAAAGGAAAAGACTCTATAGTATGGTCTTGAAATTCCTTCATATCCACATCAGAATCTGATTCATAGTTGTCATACACTGGCTGGATTCTCCTCAAGTCAACAAAAAGTGATGTAGGGATTTCTTGTTATTCATACAAATACTCATCAAAGATATGTGAGCCCAAAATTGTTTTATATTGAAAAGAAAAATTAGCAATCTCTTGATTCTTACCTTCAATCATAGGTGAAAATACATCATGGGAAGCCTCTTGAAGGAATAGAGAAAAATCGTCTTCTACAACTATTTCTTCTTTTACATCTAAGATAAAAGGTGCATCAGGGGAAAAATATAATGACTCTATGGCTATGCAATCATTAGTACTATCATCAATCATATATTGAAGGCTTTCTTCTCGGGAAATAAAAAGAAAAAAGTTTTCATCCCTATCTTCAAAATACCCACTTCTATCCTTACTTTCTCTTTCAATCAGATCTTCACAAAACTCATCACACAAGGAACACTCTATTGTCTATTGAATATCAGACTTGAACCTTTCACAAAATTCTTCAATAATTGTGTCAAAAGAATAATACCTCTTATAATTCTTGTTGAAAGTTGCATGAAATTCCTTCAAGTAAGATATGTTGGCAATAGAAAGTGACCCATACCATCTTTGAGCATTTCCATTTAATGACTATACAAACATCTTCATGAGAGAATATTCATGATAGATATCCAACTGATCTATGCACTAATGAAAATTTACGAGATATTGTGGAGGATAACCTCCTTCATCTCAACGGAATATGGGAAGAAAGTCTATGCATTCTAGGAAACAAGGCACGGGATTAGGAAAACTAGGAATAGCTTAAAATTTTAAAGGTGAAAACCTCTGAGCCAAGATAGATTCCATTACTATTGTATCCTGTATTAGAGAAGTCACCAATAGGTTCTTCCTTCATGGAGTGGATTTTCCAGGTTAATGATGCAGTCTCTGATATGTGACCAGCCCTTGTTCGCCATCAAAAACTGGATCTGATCAATGTCGTTCTCCCAGGGAATATTTATTCACTCCCACCCCCATCAATGGCGTTAAGAATGTTAGTAATGAGAGTCACCCTTAAACTACAAGAGGATAAGTCCATTACCCATCAAAATGTTTTTAGAGGTAGGTTTATAAGTGGAGGTCGAATGGAAAAAGCTCGGCATGAGAATGTTTTAACACAGAAAAATGGACAAGCAATGCATAAGAAAATGAGGTTCTCATTAAATTTAGTCAGGGTTTAAGGTTAAAGGTGAGAAGAAGGAAGACTTAGTGAGAAAGGTTGACAAGTCTATCATGAGCATATGACCTTCAAGTAGCTTGGTGAAGAAAAACTCAAGCACAAGAGCACTCTTGAACTCAAGTTTAAGATACTAAAATATATCACAACAATATTATAATCAAACCTCCCTTACGATAGAACTAGAACAACGCATCTGGATCATCCATGCATGAGCATTTCAACATTAGAGGAAATAAGAAAATGAAATAAAATATTGAAACAGGTCACGACAACATTATAATCAAGCCTCCATTACAATAAAACTACAACACCTCATATGGATCATCCATGCACAAGCATTTCAGCACAAAAGTAAACTGGATGATGAAAGAAGTTGAATTCTATTAATAATAAAGTCTCAAGTTTCATACATAACCATAGAACAACTTAGGTATCAAAATATTACAAAATAGGGAGCTCTTCTCAACCATCGACCAAAAAAAATTCTTAAACTGATCTATTTATACTCAGATTAGTGGACAACTGCTAGGAGATTCCTCTAGCCATCCCATCCAAGGATCTTCATTCGTGCATCCTTCTGTCAGACTGTGCATTCAGGTCAACATGGGCTTGTAGGAAAAATCGTCCATCGTGGT
>JASDQU010435603.1:8534-21154 GCA_032191745.1 Picea mariana | reverse complement strand
AATGAGGTTTGATGCCTAGGGGGTGGCCATGTGATGGTCTTCGGATTTGATGTTATATAATCATGTGATTATGGGGCCATCGAAGGCGGTTTGGAGTTACACCGCTTTTGATCCCGCAATTCACCACCTTCTGCCACATAGATATTTTGCTATACAAAGGTTTCAATTGTAGTATTGATCAAGAATTTTATCATTTGTGTATGTTGCATCCCCACAATGGATTGTGACTGTTGATATGATCACGATATGCGATTTGGGAAGCCCTACCAATTTAGCACTCCTATTAAATTTTACCTGCCTTCAGACTATAGATTCATTCTAACCGTGCTTGGAGATGGCCCTAATTTTGGCATTGAACAAGAAAACTTCCCGGAGGATGATATGACGTTGTGGCCTAACGTCACTGCACTGACATGTCATGAAAATAAGGGTGGCACGTGTCACACGGAAATGAGCAAATGACGCAACCAAATGTCCTGGAATGAGTTCCATGTGTCGATGCTAGATGGATGCCATGTGTCTCTGACACATGAGCGCCACATGTTGGAACTGATGGGTGCCAAGTGTATTTGGCACTTTGGAGTTTGTGGGGGTCTGCATATAGAGCTTTTATAACTCACAGAGTAGTACGAGCGCAAGTGACATGGCGGCCTAAAATGAATTTTGAAGATTGGAAACGAACCACGACCGTTCGATCTGAGGAGGATACATGACATAGATCTGTGAACTCTGGGAGAAAATTACTCTGGAGGAAATTGGCAGTGGAGAGTCTGAAACTAACGAATCCCAAAGTCCTGAAGTAAACTACCACTATTAGATATAGAAGGAAACATGGCAAAGATCTGTGGACTCTGCGAGAAAAGTACTCCAGAAGAAATCAGGAGTGGAGAGGCTGAAACTCCTGAAGCCCAAAGTCCCGAAGTAAACCTCGACCATCCCCTCTAGAGGACACATGACACCTGATCTGCAAATCTGGGAGAATATACTTGGAAGGAAAACTAGAGGGGAGGTCTCGAAAGGGAAAAATCCATAAGTCATGAAGTAAATCATGGCCATTGGTCTGAGGAGGACACTCGATGGAGATCTGTCGACTCTGGGAGAAATTATTTCGGAGGAAAATGGAAGTGAGGAAGCCAAAACTACTGAATCCTGAACTCCCGAAGTAAATCCCGACTATCCATTCTAGAGGATGCATGGCACCTGATATGAATCTTTGGGACATCCACCTAGTCTTTAAACCTTGCGTGATTTTGACATTCCAAATGCACGATTTCCATTAATCTAAACTGCTCATGGGATCTCCACCGTTGAAAAAAGAACCCACCCGTTGCTTTTATTTTAGCCGAAAATAGACTTCCTTTGAATGTTGTGCTTTGTGCTCATGGTTTTCACCTGTATCAACAAAGTACTTGGATGACTTTCTATGAGGCCAGGCAAACAAGATGACCAGTACTTTGAGCCAAAATCATGATAAGTGTTTATCCTTCGAGAAAAACTTAAATTTTTTTGGCCAAGACTCAGTCAAGAAAGACACAAAGGGAAATTGAATTTACCAGTTAGAAGGGAAAACATTCTAGGAATTGGTATGCGAGAAGAGAGAGAGACGGAGCAGGGGTGAAGACTTGGGTCTTAACAACAATTACATGAGATCCTTGAAAAATTCATGTGATAACATATGTGTTATCATTGAGAGTCACACTTAGACTGATGTAAGTGTAAGCTGTGTACCCATCAGAATGTTTAGAGATGGATGAGTGATTATATTAAAAAATGGATCAAAAGGATAAGGTTCAAATCCTAATCTAATTCACGAAATTCCAAACACTATATTCCAACAAAAAGAGATATCATAATCTCCAACCAAAACATATTTGAAATACAAATAGAATAAAATGTAGAAAAAACATCAAGATGAACAATCAATTTCACATCAAGCTTGATTGACACATTCATATGGCTGAAATTTCATTAATTAGGCTCCCTCTAATCAAGAAATAAATATTTTCTCCAAGAAGAGATGTTGTACAAAATACATAGTAAACCATCCACTACATAAGTCTGCTACCAAAGTTGTTGATAAATCCTTTATCGATAAATATTCCACTAGATCAAGAAGACAAAGAAAATTAACAAAGAAAGGAGCACAAGCTGATCTTTGACTACACAAGAATCCTCCATCTAGATATACAAAGTTTGAGAGTTTCCAAAATAGTAACATCCTTTTTCCTATCACTCCAAAACTTTCCTTATCAAAATCCACTTCCATATATAGTGAATCATTTCTATATACTCTAAGAAGGTCCAAACTAAGGAGCTACATAGGATCGTCCTCCATTTAGGACTCTTGTTACAAAAGATTCCAACAAAAACCTAACAAATTCCTATTTTTTGGGATCTTGTCTATTGAGATAAGTGCCTTTTGAAAAAGGGCATGTTGCTTGATATAGAGATGGAACACATGTGCCTCATGTCCAACTAACTCCTAGGAGACCATTTGAACATTCCCTGGCAGTTGGAAGCCTTCCCATATCTCAAAATTTTCAGACTGTTAGAGTTTACAACGCCTTTAAAAACATTCGTTGCGAACTTTCCCGTAGGTGATTTTTTTATCTTTTATCCAAACATACGAAATGGGTTGGGATGATTTTTTGTGAGCAAGTAAAAACATCATGTTTTCCTTCCACACCAAATTTCAGAGTAACCTATATTTTCATTCCAAAGTTATGATCAAAACAATCCTTTGTTGTGTGTTAATTCTTACAAACTGTCATAAATTACGAGTTCATAGCGCCAACGCTGTGAACTTTCCTGTAGTAGCATGTTTCAGTTTTTCAAAGATTCAACACCTCAAAAATTTATTTCAAGAGTCCATAAATTCTGCAAAAACTTCATCATCTTGATATATGACTAGAGAAAAACACCAAAACTGTTAATCATGGTTTAAAACTCATAGCCATAATTTTTTTTGTAAAATGCATGAAAACATAACCTTTGACCAAAATTGATGCTCGTTATAGAGGCTCAATGTATTCATCTTTTGGTTCTGGAGCTTCTTATGATAGTCACCTTGGCCAACATATATACTCACTGCTTGGATTCTTTTTGTAATTTGTTATGACTATTGGTGTGTGAAAACAGAGTGAACAACAATTTTATGGTTTAATGACATAATTGTTTTCCAAGAATACACCTTTTACAAATATTTATACACATCAATGGTATGATATATAGCACCTTACAATAAGGAGGAATAAAGGAAAAAAAATTTATATTTGTAATGAAAGGAAGAAAATTGAATCTTCTTTCTAATAACAGGGGTTCAACAACATATATTTAAGTGCACGACACGAATGAAGTATGCAATTTCAGGCTATGTTCTCAAATGACTTTACCATACACTTCAGGTTTGATAGCGATCTCCTTCAATGGATTAATATTACACTTCAAAATGATGTATAAAACAAGGGTTTCAACCAATTCTGGAAAGAGAGGGTTTGCAGTGCTAGTTTGCAGTGCCAATTCAAACTCAAATTGCACACCTCAAGGAGACTTGTTAGAATATTTGTGACATAATCCCTGAAAATTGGTTAAATGTGGGCTCTGAAAACAATTAAATCCTCGTTGACACAATCCTTTAATTGCAATAATGACAAATGAATGCATGAGGTACTCATAAGTACGTTGTGAACTCTCCTAGTGAGTTGGCAACAAATACATCTAAATTTTCACTTGACATATAAATGGTTGGATGGTGACAAAGGAAAACTTGTGTACAACTTGGAGGCACGACATGTCATGGTGATGATTTTAAGATCAAGAGTGTGACTCATATGGGTTTATTTACCTTGTCATGATGACAAATTACATAACCCAGAGACTCTAGACCAAGGCTAGACATAAATCCACTTATTTAAAATAAAACCTAAGATTATGACTGTTACAATGGAAAAACTCTTTATGGCCAAGGGTAAACCACAATAGACAGGTATGACTACAAAAATCAACTCAATTCCAACATATGCTATATAAAATAATGTGCAACATAAGAAAGAGGCCTACCTCGATTCAACGTTTGATGATGTTCCGCCATTGAACACTTTGACCCAAATCTTTATACCTGCAAGAAGTTATCAACAAACAAGAAGAGCAAGTACATAGTGATGATATAAAAGGGGTTAGCACATCAGATAGCATAATCCATTAATAAACATTACAAACACGTCCATGGTAATTAATCATATATTTGCAAGATAACAATAGGACAGGAAAGGAGTATCTCTATTAATAATTGATCAGCAGAAGTGACAACATTACAAAATTCAGTGTCGACATGGCTCGAAACCAAGAAACCAAGTTCCTTCCAACTAGGTCTCCACCACTTCAATCCTCCACCAAAGGAAATCTCATAGGAAAGAGGACATGAGGTACTCTCAACAATAGGGAAAGAGCTTGGGGGCTGAACACTATTTTTAGACTTGAGGGACAAAGGGATGTAGACTCAATATGAAGTAATTTCTCTAGAGTAACTTTGCTCTCAAAGTTGAATGCTTTCTCCTCTCTTCCATAACTCGAAATTGTGCTCTTATAGCCTTCATAATGCAACTAAAGGGCTGAGCCGAAACGTTTCCAGTAAATGGAAGGCCAAGGATCAGAGATGTTTTTTCATGACATGGAAACCTGACCTTATTTTGTATTTTCTAGCACAAATCCTGATATACGTGAGCTGTAGTGGAGCAACAAGTGTATATGCATCTTGTATAACATATAGGGAGCATATATGTGGAAAAATGTATATTTTTAGCTCTGGATTCATCAAAAAGGGATGACAAGTCTGCATAGGAAAATGGAAAAAGGCCCTCTATGCAAAATAGCAATGGTGAGGCAAATATTTCTATAACATATGCCCCCTAATGTGTGAGATTAGAGGAGTATCTATGATTGCCAAAATACATTATAAATAACCCAGAAGTGGAGTGGTAGAGAACCAGTTGGATGAACTCAATTGCTCATTACATTATGTACTGACCTTTCATACATGGCTTCCAAGAATACAGTACAGATCCATGTGGAAAATATACTAAACAGGTGTTCATGGCCATGAATAGGCAAATATAAATGCGGTTACATGCCAAAATTTATCATAGTCACGAACAAGGCCCAGTGAAACTAGTCTCAAAATCCATATGAAGATATCTATATACCACAGAGTACAATCTGATCTCCCATGATCACTGCAGTCAAATAGGTACTGGTCCAATGAAATGGAAGCAACAACTTAGGAAATCTGTGGCCACATAATGGTGTCTTCAATTCTTCTACACTATCTGCCAAAGGTGCAAGTCTACATCATGTGAATAAAGGAGTTGAGGTTGAACACAATGAGACATCGTTTTATTACCGATCATTGAGGTATACCGTTAACAAACATGAGACAACCTACCAATAATGAAATTAGGTATCAAGGCACCGAGTACATTCCTACAAGTGTGAAAAAGGAGTCTATGTCGAACACTTGAGAAATCCATTGATCAGGAGAAATTGATGTATTCTCATTTGTCAATGGCAAGAGGGTCTACCACTAATGACTACAAGCCTCAAGGTACTCATAAAAATCTAGGTTCCATATCCATAATAAATGAGTTGAAGTCAATGGAAAGAGATCCACTGAAAGGAGAACATTGAGGCATCTCTCATCAGTCAGCACGAGGAACAAAGTAGGAGCTTCATGATTTGGTGGAGATCGAACGAAGAGCATGTTCATGAACCAATGACCCTGTGCGTCTTTCGACTGTTCCAAATGAAAGTGGTACACAAAAAGGACCCTTTGAATAGCAGCCAGTGATGAAAAACTGTTAACAAAGGAGAGGAAACCACCAATAAGGCTAATGGCATCCAAGACACTGCATGATTCCCAAAGTGTGAATATATGTCTTGCTATCGAACAAAAGGGAAACCACCCAGTAAACGACCAATGATGAAATGTCGATTGTTGGGTTCAAGGCGACCTACCAATGATGAAAGTAGGGCCAGGGTGCATGATAAGACCAAAGTATCATGTGATTCTGAGACAAACTGAGGGTATGGCTGACATGAAAAGTCAAGATTTCTGAGGGGTGGCCAACACAGGTTGATAGACTTTCTTTGAAAAAGAGCATGAGACATAGGATGGACTCCGACAACATGGACTCAATGATGTGACAATTAGATGCAGGAGGCCTCTGTAATGTTCTCTGTAGGGAATGGAAGAGTAACCAGTCGGTAGAGAAAATTTTGTAGTGAGATCAGCTTCCTAAGGCCATGCTAAACCCAAAATTATGATGACACAAGGACTCAATAAATTTGTGCTTTGTTCAAAGGCAACATGACTGCTGCCAATTACAATATAGTACTCCCTTCCCGCCCGTCGTTTTTTTTTTTTTCATAACAAATGAATGCTATGATACAGAGGAGGGAACAAGTGTTGCAAGTAAGAAAAACTAGTTCCAGCAATGAAACATACCTATGCTTAATGCAAGGAAATGCATGCAGGAGATGGACACTCGGGGTGATGTTCCCTCCAGGGTATAGGGTGTCAAATTTGGAAGGATATAAACAATGCTCTGCTTGGTTGAGGATGAAAACTTCTTAGGAAAAGGTTTGTAATGAAAAGCGAGAACCAGCTAAAGGCTTATTACTGCAAGTGAGGGCATGAGATGCAATCACAAATTAACACCAAAAAATATCCTTTTTTATATATTTTAGTTGGCTTGGTGTAAAAAAAGGGGTAAACTTGTGCCAAATAGACGACTTTTCAAATCCAATTTATGAGTTTGAAAAAGACAAGTTCACTCGACAATCTTTTCAATTTTTGGTAGGGAGTCGGAAAAGAGCTTAACTAAGACTCATGACCTTTTAAATCCAATTTTAACGAGCGTGAAAGGGACAAATCACTTGGCAATCTTTTCAGTTTTTAGACAATTCGGAAAAGAGCTTAACTGAGATTCATTTTTCTGTCTTAATCAACATGTAAAGGGGGAGGCCAAGGATCTCATATCGGTCTTCTACAAAAAGTCATTATCTCACATATAGTTGACAAAAGCTTGGGAAAACCCAAGGCTCTCCAAGTTGAGGAGGAGAAAGTGCTAATGGAGGTTATAATCTCCATGATGGTTTGGATAATGTCTCTTAATGGATAAGACATAGGTGGGGGAATGGCATGACCCATTAGATCATTTCAATTGAAGGGGATTTCGTCAAGACTTGGAAGGAGAACATTCGGGGGAAGAATAAATCTCTCTCATTCAGAAGGGGGAGGATTTGAAGTGTTGATGACAAGACTAGAAAGTGTTTCACTCTCTTCAGGGAGATTGGGATTGACCAAAGATTGCACTAGTGTGGTCACTTCTTCAAATATAGGTTGAAGGGGGTGCACAATAATGGGCNAGAATAAATCTCTCTCATTCAGAAGGGGGAGGATTTGAAGTGTTGATGACAAGACTAGAAAGTGTTTCACTCTCTTCAGGGAGATTGGGATTGACCAAAGATTGCACTAGTGTGGTCACTTCTTCAAATATAGGTTGAAGGGGGTGCACAATAATGGGGGAAAGAGATGTTTCACCCTTGACAATGGGGGTGAGTTCGGGGGAAGGTCGTGGCAGTGGAACCACCGAGACCATCAAAGGGAAAGTGGTGTAAGGAGAAACTGTGGGTGTCTCAGAATTTGAAGGTCTTCTGGGTTAGCCCCATGCTTCTGGTATCTCGACAGTAACCAGGCACAAACGAGTAAGGTGACTTCCTTCACAAGTCCTGCAAAGGAATTTCAGTTTACGTTTGAGACGTCTAGGCTTCTTGATGTAACTAGCAGAGGAAAGAGATTCATCTCCTATATGATGAATAGAGGTGGGAGACGTGACATGGTTATGATTTGGGGAAAAAATAACGGTGCCCCCAACATAATTGGTAGAGGTTGGGGGCAAGCTGTCGACATAGTTTGTAGAAAATGTCGACCCATCTCCGACATGACTGGCAGAGGTTGGAAATGGAGCACTAGTATGACTGACAGTGACTCGGATAGCTATAAATGGTGGCATTTGATTCCAAGGTCTGGGGAAAGATTGATTCTGAAACATTGTAGTCCAGAAAGGATCCTGGTGTACTCCCTGTCTGTGCCCAGAAACGTGGTGGTTTATGACAAGGTGGTCTGAAGAGGTCTGGACGGGCATCATCACTGAGGTCTACGAAAAGACCGAGGTAGGATAAGAATTATTCGAGTGAGGATATATGTTTCCCCCTTGTGAAGGGGTCCCATAAATAGGGTAACCCAAACCATAAAATTGATTCTCCCCATACAAAATAACTAGGGTTACTTGAGGACCTGTCATGAAAAAAGTGTTTAAAGGGATCGACATGGAAGATGAAAGATACATGGGTGGGGTTTAATAAGTGGAATAAGTACCCATCTGAGCACTAGCTCCTAAGAGAGCATAACTAGTATTGGATCCATAAGGGGGAAGGTTCCAACCTACCATGGGGACACGACTCATATCAAACGAAGAAGTAGGCATGGGAGCGATAGTGCCACCGAGTCCAGTGATAGGATTCATATATGAGGACTAGGGAGAGGGTTGCACATGGGAAGGTATATCAACAGAAAAATGACTAGAGACCCAAGGCGTAGACTGAGCATTGGAATTGTGCATACCATTGTATAAAACGGAGGGGTCTGTCCCATGAAATGAACAAGCATCATGGGGTGGGTAGCAGTGAATGGAGGAGTGAAAGGAACTCCACTATCCATGAAAATAAAATCAAAATCAAACTCCTAGGGTCAACTAATAGTCAAATAACATACCACAAAGTCAAATGACCAATATGCATGCAAACGGGCTAAAGTGGTTGAGTGGCCTCCCTTGCTAAAGAAGGTATGTCTCATCTAAGAGGGACTTGAGACTCCTTGTTAAAGTTTGGAGGTAACAAAATCAGTTATAAGGGACCTCATATGCTTAACAACCAGTCAGTCAGATCCCCCCTGAAAGGTAATCCTCCATAAAGGCTTTGTGTTTTTCAACCCCTATCTGACTCAGGATACAAGAAGAATAACCCCTGCAAGTAGCCTATGAGATACCTAAGTCAAGCAACTAATCAACCACTGTATAATCAATGCACATGCGAGCAGTCATAAGTCTAGATCACTTTATGGGTAGGGTAGAAAAGCCCAAAACCTTGAAAGGAATGCCTCTCACATAGGTATGGGTACTAGCAATATCCCCAAATACGAATAAATCCATAGAAATATATCTGACGCTAGGTGAGTATCCAGGGGTTATCCCTTCAACTAACTTTGTGTGACCTCATGATTAACTTCGGTGTGAGCAGAGCCTCCTGATATTACCAATTATAAAATGAACTTCTCAACTCCCTGTATCAAACACATATGTTGATTTAATTTCCTTGGAGAAGTTTACTCACAAAATCCTATTCCAAGGCACTAAATCCTATGCTAGTTTGTGCACCCTAAAAATAAAATCGTGACTAATAAATTTTAGTTTAAAGCGTAAGTTTTATTGGTCGTGGTTACTCAAAAAGGTATGGAAGTGAAACTCATGGTGTTATGACTCTACAAGAAAATAAATATGGATATAATTCAAAGTATATCTTTATGCAATCTTTCACTAAATGTGCTAAGCTAATGATAAATATTCCAAGATGAAAATGCCAACTAATGCAAAATGCCTATTTTTTATGTATTTTCAATATACTAAAAAGAAAATGCATGGACTGATGAGCAACCTGATATATAAATTCTACTATGCATAAAAGAAATAACTCGAGCAGAATACTAAGCATCCACACAAACAGTCCAGAGAACAAGGACAAATAAAAAATGGAAAACAAAGAGAAGGACTCCACCCAAAAATTCAACTCCAAACAAGTTTCCTGTCATCCCATATGATCTCAATAGACACTATAGAGACCTAAGAAGGCTCAACAATCTTCAAATCCCACCCAATAGTCACTAAACCAAGCAAACAATCAAGGGGAAGTGCTATACATGACTTTTCAGGAGAGTGGAGCGTATATATGCTTCTTGTAGTGAGACAGAAAGCGTGTATACATGAATGTCAAGGAAAAAAGGGAGTATAAGCTTTAAAACAAGGCCAGACAAGGGAAAAAGGCTGAAAAATCAGACTCAGAGTGAAAAGAATCTGTCAAGTAGTGATATGACAAGAAATACAAAGGAAAAAGAGCAATGTAAGAAGAAAAAGTACTTCAACCCTTAGAAGTAAGATCTCTCCCCAGTGGAGTCACCATTTCTGTTACAAGGGAAAAACTCTCTATGGCCAAGGGTAAACCACAACAAACAGGTATGACTGCAGAGATCAACTCAATTCCAACATATGTTATATAAACTAATGTGCAACATAAGAAAGAGTCCTACCTCGATCCAACATTTGATCATGTTACACCATTGAGCACTTTGACCCAAATCTTCATACCTGCAAGAAGTTCTCAACAAACAAGCAGAGCAAGTACATAGTGATGATATAAAAGGGGTTAGCACATCAGATAGCATAATCCATTAATAAACATTACAAACACACCCATGGATAATAATCATATATTTGCAAGATACCAATAGGACGGGAAAGGAGTATTTCTATTAATAATTGATTAGTAGAAGTGACAAAATTATAGATTTCCATGTCAACATGGTTCAAAACTAGGAAACCAAGTTCCTTCAAACTGGGTCTCCACCACTTCAATCCTCCACCAAAGGAAAGCTCATAGGAAAGAGGCAATGAGGTCCTCTCAACAATAGGGAAAGAGCTTGGAGGTTAAACACTGTGTTCAGACTTGAGGGACAAAGGGATGTAGACTCAATATGAAGCAATTTCTCCAGAGTAACTTTGTTCTCAAAGTTGAATGCTTTCTCCTCTTTTCCATAGCTTGAAATTGTGCTCTTATAGACTTTAGAATGAAATTGAAGGGTTGATTCAGAATGTTTCCAGTATATGGAAGGCCAAGGTTCAAAGATCTTCCATCATGACATGGAAACCCGACCTTATTTTGTATTTTCTAGCACAAATCCTGATATACGTGAGATGTAGTGGAGCAACAAGTATATACACATATTGTATAACATATAGGGAGCGTATATGTGGAAAATGTATATTTTTAGATCTGGATTCATCAATTAGGGATGAAAAGGCTTCATAGGGAAATGGAAAAAGTCCCTCTATGAAATATAGAAATGGTGAGGCAAATCTTGCTATAACAATGACCATAGCCTAAAGGCTCAAAACCTATGAACTATAAACCTTATGACTCAAAAAAAAAAACCAAAGTGACTCTTTTTGACCCCTACAATTCTATGTGCTAACATATGGCTCCACAGGGGATGGATACCTCCCTGTGATGCTCTAAGGACATGCAGTTCCAGTGCCTTATCCATTGGGAAAGGAGTTCTTATTGATCTACTGCAAACCAATAAATTAAAAGAAACAAAAATTCTCATATGATGAGCTTATTTCCCTACTTCTAACCTTATATTTGATGTGCTTGATTATGTGACAAAAAAAATCCAATGCATCCATGCAAGGACCTTGTCTACTGATTGAATTTCTTGCATAACCCTACTTAATGGAAATTCAAACTAAAAATTAAATCCAATCTAAAAACTAATCCACTTTGAGGAACCAATTCGACTGACTGATTGTAGGTAACTCATACATGTCTCTTTCTCTCATGTTTCCAACATAAATTCAAAAGAATCTTGAAGCATATGCGTGGATATCACTTGTTGATCAATAAAAAGGAAAGGGAAGAATGTGTCTATAGTTCCTTCTTGTTCACAAGTATATAGTAATGTATAAGCTTCTTTCTTCACTGTATCCTTTTCTTCAAATCCTGATTTTTCTTGTTCTAAGTTTTCAAATGCAAGATCATTCTCATAACAAAAGGAAACAATCTGATTATTTTCTTTATCATGCATTTCAACCTCAATAAAATTATCCATATATAGAACCATAGGATCACTATGAACATGGAAAGGTTGTTGTTGACTTATAATGTTATCCTTATGTTCCAAAAAACTTGTGTGATTTTGCAGATCAACTCTTTCTTTTCTATAAGAAACTTCAAATTTTTCTTTCAAAATATTAAATGAAGAAAAGCATAAGGGAAATGAAATACCTCTAGCTAAGTCACAATTTTCTCTATGACAGAGGTCATAACTGTCATAAACGGGATGACTATTTTCATAAGACTATTGAAAGAATCATTTTCTAGATGAAAGCATATTTCTGATATGTTTTGGAAATGAGCCTCATCATAGTTGTTTTACTCATCATATATAGGTAAACAAAAGGCTTCCTAAATATCATAATTAACAAAATTAGAGACAACATCTTGCTCCTCAACATATTTCTCTACCAACTACTCATGACATATTTCTTGTTCATGTTCACTGTCAACTATGTCTCCATTCCACTCCTCATCCTTAACTTGATTTGAAAATTTTCCATAGGATTTGAGATTGTCCTCAACCTATTGAGCATCAATGAACATTTTCTTCAAGGTGACAAAACTCCTTTCTAGGAGAAGAAGAGAAAAATTTGGATGAAGAGTTGTTACATAACACA
>JASDQU010435602.1:65743-91241 GCA_032191745.1 Picea mariana | reverse complement strand
ATATTTCTGAGAGAAAAAAACTTTATATTCCATATTAGAATATATATTTTACCGTCCTTTTAAAAGGATTGAATCTTGCTTCTCATTCTTAGATTGAGATTTGAAAATGCTCTTCTCGATGTAGAAACTCCCTAGCGACTCTTTTACTTACATAAATATCAACAAGGATAAAAATAAAAACACATTCCTTCTATTCTTATAGAGTATGAAACAATCTACTATTCTTATTCTCATTCTTAGTTTGAGCTTTGGAAATGCTATTCTTGACTGTAGAAATTCTAGATTCTTTTACTTACATAAATATCAACAAGGATAAAATGAAAAAATCCATATTCCTTCTATTCTTATAGAGTATGAAACAATATTCCTTCTATTCTTATAGAGTCTAAAATGACCTTCTCTAGTTGCTGCACTACTCAAGGCTTGCTTCATTGTAAGAAAAGTAAAAATGAAAAGACAAGAAGAAAGATCCCTCATCTAGCGAGAGAATCCTAAGAGATAAAGGATCCCTCATCTAGTGACAAGGCGTCCTTTGAGAGAGAAACAAATCTGGAGTTCAATTCTAGATATATATGGGAGAATGAGGACCCGATTTAAATTTTTTGCCATGAACAAGAACATTCACATTGTTGTGAACTATGCCTTCATGTTTGTGCCAAGCCTAGGAGCATATCTGTAAGGATTTGGGCATTGAAGACCGAGCGTGCACACTTCCACTGCAAATCGAGATGAATGACATCAGGCAGACAAGAATCTTGGTGCGAATAAGGAGACAAAAGTCTTCATATATGAGGAAGTTAGGGTTCCTTGGGCATGCATCATGCCAAGGAACAACTCCACCCAAAAGATAGCTTGCAACATAAGTTAGGCGGTCACTTGATGAAGTACATGGGCTGAAGGTGGGCACTCCACCAAACGAAGTGATGGGTGCCCCACCAAATTGATCAGTTGGATAAGGGCATCTATCCAACGACTTGACGAATAAGGCACCCAATCCAACCAACGAACATAAGGCATACTTGTATTGGGTGAACTCGGTCACCTTGGGTGCCTGACAGGCCAAGGAGAGCTTGACCAAGTTGTCATGCAACATATGTTTAGCCAACAGTTGAAGATTGGTGGGTTGATGATTGGTTGTGGGCATAAATTAGGTGCCCAAGCAAGAACAAATAGTCAACTGGAAGAAGGAGGGCACGCTTAGGTGAGTCGGTCGACTCACCTAAGGGACGTGCACACCTTATATGAAGGTTGGCCCAAGAGTTATGTGGACAAGTTTCCAAATGTTGGGTCATTCCAAGGAAAAGGGACGCGTTGATTGGGAGAGTTAGGCACATATATATGGAAGGAGGAGAAAAAATGAAAAGGAGATGCATGGAAGCAAGGAAGCAAGACAAGTGATCTACAATCGTCCAAAGAAGTGGTGATCACAGGTCGCACAACCGAAGGAATATGAAGCACGTATCTTAGAAATGAAGTAGAAAATTGGATAGGAAGGACGCTCAGAGATGAGACCGATAAGAACGACATCGGGCAGGAATTACACTCAATGTGAATAAGGAGAAAAAAATCTTCATATATGGGGAAGTTGGGGTTCCTTGGGCACACACTGTACCAAGGAACAACTCCACCAAAAATATAGCTCGCAACATAAGTTAGGCGATGACTTGATGAAGGATGTGGGAAGAAGGCGGGTGCTCCACCAAATGAAGTTATGGTCGCCCCATTGAAACGATGGATTGGATAAGGGCGATGGTTGAACAATTCGACGGACAAGGCGCTTGGTCCAACCAACGAATGAAAGGAAGACTTGTGTTGGGCGAGCTTGCTCACCTTGGGTGCTCGATGCACCAAGGGGAGTGTAACATCCCTCGGCTTACAACTCCACCGGGTAATGCTACCAACACAACCTTAACTTAGTCTTTAAAGCCTTGATACCATTTTGTAACATCCCCATCCAGCACAGAGACCGGTTAATGCTACTACGCGGAAACATTCACATATAAATATATAACATGCAATTTAATTGAAATAAAACACATAACACAAAGTTACTGCTAGTATACAAATTCAAATGTAATAGACAATAATTCACATGCAACGGAACACATGATAACATTAGAACATCAGTAGCACAAACATGCATAACATATAAATTAAGCACATACTAATACTTATCTTTTAGCTGGAGTAAATCCACCAACTACATGCAGACCTTCCATGAACCTCCCAGCCTTAGACCGTTCTGCTCATCACTCTCAACAGTAGGTCACCCCCAAGTTGGGACTAAGCTCCACTAGGCAAGGGAATCCTAGGCTAGCTAAGGTCAACAAGAAGACACACAGTTTATGAGGAAGGATTCTCTCCTAGAAGCCACTTATGCCCACTACTCACAAACTCTCATTCCCCACATGCCTATCCCACCCCAGAAGTATACACCTTCATTGTCACACAGGACAGGCCATCGACTGCTTCACCTCCCTTGCCTTGGGCTTCAACAATAGGACAGACCAAAATTCTCAGAGCTCTATAGCAGCTATGAGACCCCTTCTAGGAGAACTCCCTTTCACAACACACTCTCTCACCTGGAGAGAGTTGCCCACATGCCTGAAAACCTGCTTCTTCAACCGCAACCACCTCCTTGACCTGGAGAGAGTGTTGCACACAGGCCTGACAACCTGCTTCTTCAACTCCATTCTCGCATAAGGAGGACAACAACAAGACTCAACAAGGAACAAATGACGACAGTAAGCCACACTCAGCCAAGGGACTGCATGGCCACAACAGTCCACATTTATACCACACATGACATAGATAATTACGGGATGCTTAGGCTTCATAGAAGATGTAGGTCAACTTCACGGGTTCCCACTGGGTTCGTGACTAGGAAACAATGCAGAGGCTGATTGTAGAGGAAAAACAGGTTCAGACTCTGGATGGCTGAATGACCAACGAACTCACACGGAGGTTGGAAGAATGGGAAGAGAACCCCCAACACGATTGACTCACGGGTTACTAGTTCCAACGTCCCTGGTGGATGTCCCCGTTCACGGTTAGACAGTGGATGGAGAATCACCAGACTCCACAGAACGAACCCCACAACATGGCTCAACTCATCCGCTTTTAACTGCATGCACCCAGGTCAACACTTGTCTTCCTGGAGATGCATGCACTACATTTGCATTCGTTCCCCTTTCCTAGGAACTTAGGACAACACTCATCAATTGTCCACCTTAGCCTTCAAGAAATAATAATAAATTATTATCCCCTTTAGAGGTAAGCCCCCTAGCTTAGCCCCTAGGCCCACACACTCAGCCTCCTCCCTTACCCAACCTTGTGGAAGCTTAGTCCTCCATAACTCTTTCTTCATGGTCGGTCAACACACAACGATGTTTATATTTTATTAATGATCTGCATAATTACATATACAAAAATCAGGCTACTGGCCTTTAACATCTAGGCTCTCCGACCTACTTGCACATAAACTTACCGACTTACAATTTCTCAACTCACCAGCCTACAAACATGTTTACAATACATAAATATAATTGGGGCTCGTCCTTGGGGTATTACAATCCCCTCCCCTTATTTTTGCACTTTCCTCAGTGCAACTTACTTACACATATATAATTCAAAAATTCTTTAAAATCTCCAAGCTTCAGCTATTGGAAGCCTATTATCCAACTTTACTTTCAAGCACCAATTCTGGTATCCATATTGCAGCTGAAACTCAATTGCTCTATTCCATAGAGTTGCTTTAGGAAAGCATTCAACTTATTGTTCCTTGTTACATGCTTCAATTAAACCTCATTGAAAGCACCGGATGGCTGTAGATCCACGATGTTCCATCCATTGATAAACTCTCAGCAGTGCTATGACTCCATAGATGTAAACACTCTTCTTGTACACCTATTCATTTAGAAACAACATTAGAACATACATGCAATATATATACAAGAAATTCTAATAACATTATAACCTATATACAAATTACGAGATACATAACATACAATGAATAGAGAATTGATACTTATCTTTTGATTGATAAGAATTTCATATCAACATTGTCTAGGCCAAGGTACCAAACCCCAACAACATTCCAACCAATGGTCTCTCTTCCCCACATGCCTATCCCACCCCAAGAGTGTGCACCTTCATTGTCACACAGTCCATCGGCTTTTACACCTCCCTTTCCTTGGGATTCAGTGACAGGTTAGTCCAAAATTCTTAGAGCATCGTGGATCGAGGAGTTCCAACTGCCCTCAGAGGTCTCCAATCAAGATCTTCCCCAAGCTACTCTTTGTAGTCAACATTTCACTTTAATCAACATCATCTCATCTGCATCACCCACATGCAATTATCACGAGAAAACATAAAAGAATTCATTTAGGAACTCCAATTAGTTCAAAAGGGAATTCAATTTTTTCCCCAAACATGAAATTCCATTTCATAATTCTTCTTGGTTATTGCCATATATGAATGCAACCTTCCTTGTGGTTTTTCCACAAGCACCAAATTGCATACCATTTTCCTGCAAGGATTCATCTTGCACACTGCCAACAATTGTCAGTATTTCCTGTACATCATAATTCAATTGCAATATGTACATAATCATATGCAGTGAACTTAGAATTGCATGTACCTAGCAATTCAATCACAATTACGAAACAATTTAACCAAATAGAATGACTCATCATTCTATGCATATGCATGTTCATAATTAATAACAGTAAGTTTATTATTTCAATTTTCTGAACACAAAATTTTCTGTAGTCTCTATTCCTGTGACTACCTGGCTAGCAACTTTCCTGTTGCAATGTTTAACAGTTCCTGAAATGTTCTCAACTTTCCGAGTTAGAAACATTTCCACCATTAGTATAATTATTTTCATGAAAAAAAGAACATATATACGTGCACTCACAAAATTCATTCAACAAAATGCATTTAAGTATACACTTCCATCACTTACTATGCATGAGTGCAATTCTCAATGCATACTTATTCAGTGCACCTTGCATTGAATTACATAATGCTCTTTATCTCAGTCATGTATTTCACCATCCATGAGTTGGAATTCTAGTCAATGTGTTGACACTTTCTCCACACACTTCCTGTTGTCTTCCCAATTAATTGGATGCCTTCCTTTTCGACCCAAACACTATACCAAGAATATAATTTTGTGGTGTTCATTAGTGTTAGAAAAAAGGTTACAACCCAAGTTTTATTTAAAGGTAGGAAGCTTTTAGTATCTGTGTGGTTCATAAACTTTCCATATCCATACCTTGCCATATCCAACTAGGTCCTAGTCTCATACATGACTATCTTACTGGCATTCATTCCTATAACAAGTTCTTATCTTTTAATTTTTTGGTTACTACCCCATAACCAAATTAACATGACATTCTATTGTGTTAGTGTGTGCATTCAGAAGATGAAAAGATTTGATTTAATATAGGCCTCCAACCTTTACCACATCCAGTGGTATGCATTCAATAATATAATCATGTGATTTTATAAAAATAACTCTGGCTGAGGAAATTCTTACCTAAATTTCCTTTCAGTAATTATGCAAAAAGAGTAACAAAAACTCATACCTGCATGACTTCCATTAATAAATTTTATACTACCTGAATGTCTGATAACATTAGAAGCTTTCGTGCTTCTTTTATCAAACTTATAACCAAAACTTCATCTCTCTGTTTCTTCACTCCTTATGCAACAACATCACCAACAACACTTGCAAACACACAAGCTTTCTTTCCTCTGGCTGACTCAACAAGCCATAACATACTTGTTGCCACAAAAATTGCAGCAACTTCTTTCTCCCTATAAAACTTTTCCTTACTGAACCCAAAAGTCTTAAATTCTTTCTGGGTTCCTGAATCTTCTTGTGCTCTCATTGTAGTCACTATACATGACTATATCTACCCTGATCACTTTCGACGCAATTCTCCCACCTCAGCGGGGTCAGCTGACCTCCTAGTCAAAGGATATTTCAAACTTCTGAGTCGCATTGACTCTTCGGGCTTGTGATTGAACCCAAAACAATTATACACAGGTCTCCTTTCCTTCTGTGTGCAGGTCCTGACAGACCCAGGGGCTATTCCTGTGCTCTTCCAAAACTCCAAGTTTCGAGTGCTAGCCCCCTTTTCATTATCCCCTTCCTCATAAGACCCTAGGCTATGACCTCATGAAAAACTGGGATTGCGGGTGTGGGAAAGAGTGGTTTTAGGCCAACCCACTTCTCACCCCACAATTGACCTCTAGCTGCCACACATCACTTTGTTAAAATCGTGGTATAAATTGCGTCCCACTCTCAGATTTTTAACATCTGAGCAAGTTCTGGCCCCACAATCCATCTTGTCCATCGATCTCCAATTCCTTGGCGATACCTCTCGATCAACGAATGTTGTTTAATATTTACCTACCTCTGGCTAACTGTGCAATCAACGACCTTTTTCCCTTTCATGCATGATCTTAGATCTCCGTGATTTGTCGACACGTATCTCCCTTCCAAATCAACGACTACGATTGATTCCGGCCTTCCGGCCTTTGGGAGTTTCAACTCTCAACTATCTGCTTTTCCCTATATGACAATCTTCTGGAGTGGGAGATCTAATGACACTTGTCCTCAACAATCAGATGGTTCTGATGAACTCTGGCTCTTCAGCCTTCAGGAGTTCTCACGTCTCCACACACACAAATCTCCGGAGTGAATTTCCTCAGAGTGACAGATCTTCTTCCACGCGTCCTCTCCAAATCAATGACCCTTATTCTCTTCAGGACTTTGAATCTTTCCGACCAAGACCAGATCAACGGTCCTTCGACTCCCTTCTCGATCAATGATTGAGATCTCCTTCGGGTCTTTGGAATTTTCCCCCTCTGCCTTCCTCTAGAGTTCTAGATCTCGCGTCGCGTGTCCACCTTCACATTGGCGTCTCTCATCCGCTTCGGGACTTCAGGGTTTGACAGTCTCAATTCTCAACTGAGTCCCCAGTGCAATTCACCCGGAGACGTTGATCTATCAACATGTACTCCTCCTAGCAATCAACGACCAGGACCTACTTCGGGTCTTTACTCAGAGTCCATAGGCTTATGCCACCTGTCCTCCTTGACAATGGACGGTCCCAAATCACTTTGGGACTTTAGGACTTTGACAAGTCCACTCTCCTATGCACACCAGGGTTACGTCTCATGCGCTTTCCTCCGGATCCAATGACTGCTGGTCCTTCGCGCTCAGACCTAACAGATGGGATCCGTTCCTCTCTTCTGTGCTTCCTTTAATCTGCTGGATGCTGATCTAATGGTCTAGAATCCTCCCCACAACCGATCTGATGACTATTGTCACTCCTCCTCCTGAGATTTTGACTTCTTCCACCTTAGAAGATTTTGTCAGCATTGAAAGGCTTTGGCCTTTGACCTTTCTCCTACGAGTCCGCCTCCTAGATCTCGTCTTCGCTCTCGTAAGAATTATCTCTTCTGAGCTTTTAGGACTTGGAATGAGTCCATGTCCCACACACTCCTTGTGTTATCTCTTCTGAGATTTTTGATTTACTTAGTCTCCTAAGGGTCTCGACCCTTCCATTTCCTTTCAAAGGAAAACTTTGTGCCCTCCTGGCAACCTTCTTCTCAAAGAACACCTTGCTGAGCATTTTCTATAGAGTGTTTAATAGCTCTATGAGTATCTTCCTTTGATACTCTTCTCCTTGAACTCAACAAAGATTTCTCTCTGTGCACACTTCCACTCACTCGATGCTCGCCTGGCAGAGCCCTACAGAGTTCTCAGTGACTCTATCTCTCTCTGAACTCGACATAGAGTTCTTCCTGTGCACTCCTTGCACTTCTGCTGATGAAGGTTCAACGATATCTCTCCTGATATTCTCTGAGGTTAACTTACCTCTGTCAATGCACTCCTTGCAGACAATGTGCACTGCTTGCACTTGAAAACTCAAAGAAGAGAAACAATTGAAACGTATTCAATACTTCACCAATTTACACATTCAGACCAATCTGATTTAAGAAAACGTTCATATTTCATTTTTTTCTGAGATCTTCTCTGCTTTGTAATAATTTTTGGGCACTAGCCCTTTCTCTCAGTCCCCAATCCATGCAATCATGGGTCATGACCAAGCGCTAGATCAATAAGCGCTTACTAGGGCCTTCGGCTTCAGAAGATTTCCAAGCACCACACAACAATCTCTCAGAGTTCTAGATTATCGAACTCGCGACGTAGGGTAGATCAACCATCCACGTCTACTCAACATATGAGGGTTGACACTTACTATGGAACCTCAGGTGTTTGAGCTCCGGGTCTTCGGGTCATCGGGACTTCGGAGCTTCAGAGGATCTCGCATCCACACAATCAAACTGTTAATCTCTGAACATTCTCAATCACCTTTGGTGACATCATTATGTCACATCACTTAACATTTTCTAATTGCGGGGGCATGCAATGGTGGTTTAGAGTAACCCGCCTTTCATCCCGCAATTATTCTGACGCTGAAACGTAACCCCTCGGTGAAACCACGGTTTGGATTGCGGGACCACCTTGGAGAATTAACTCTTGTACAACTTGGATCCCTGCAATGCCTCCTGGTCGTCGATCTTGATGTATCGTGATCAACGCCAGTGTGGGTCCTCCAACCTTTAACTTCGCTATGTAACCTCGAGTCCCACTAACCAAGCTCATACAGAGTGCCACATGGCTACATACTAGCAATTGACTCATGGCCCAATCAGATGGGTGTCACATGTCACATTCCATATGGCATTTCAACCTTCCATGAGTTCAGAACCCACTGACATGTGGAAAACATCCCCTGTGTCCACGTCACCTCCAGGTGACGTCATCACGACTCACCACTTCGGCTCTTTGGGAGTTTTTTCCCTTCACTACTGCGTTTGACCTTTTAACATTGGTTTGATCCAATGGTCGAGCTCTCCTCTCAAGAACCACGGTGTAGATCCACTTTAGAGCTTCGAGCTTCAACCCTTCTCTTGTTTCTGGCATCAAACTTCACTGAAGTAGCGAAGTTCGAAGGGCTTCCAGGTTAACTCTTCTGCACCTTCCCCATATCTGACAGTTGTAATGGATATTCCTTCCTTTCGAATAGATCCTACAACATAGAACAGACTCTGTTACTCTATGGATTTGCAAAGGAATTCACAGTTAACTGCCTTGCAACATTACTAGATCTGACGGTCGTGAAGGATTCTCCTTCTCTCAAACATAACCTAAGGTCCACATTACTCTACGACCCAATACCATTTATGTCAATGTTTTATGACACCGCTACTCCTCTTGAGCTTCATAACACGACCAAGGTAACTTCTTGGCACTTAGGAAGGTTCTGAGGTTTGAAATTGGTCATCCAGACACAATTTCCTCTTGAAACCTTGGGTCCAATGACCACTTAACCAGCCCATCCAAGCTCAACGTTGAAACCATGCTTTGAACTTGAATTTTGTCTACTTTGACAACAATTCTTTCTGAAACTTTTGCTTCAATTTACATTAACATGGCCCATCCAGGCTCAATGTTGTAACCATGCTCTGATACCATTTTGTAACATCCCCCGGCCTACAACTCCACCGGGTAATGCTACCAACACAACCTTAACTTATCCTTTAAAGCTCTGATACCATTTTGTAACATCCCCAGCCAACACAAAGACCGGTTAACGCTACTATGTGGAAACATTCACATATAAATATATAACATGCATTTTAATTGAAATAAAACACATAACAAATAGTTACTGCTACCATATAGATTCAAATGTAATAGACAATAATTCACATGAAAAAGAACACATGATAACATTCGAGCATCAGTAGCACAAACATGCATAACATATAAATTAAGCAAAGACTGACACTTATCTTTTAGTTGGAGTAAATACACCAACTACATGCAGACCTTCCACAAACCCCCTAGCCTTAGACCATGCTACTCATCACTCTCAACAGTAGGTCACCCTTGAGTTGGGACTAAGCTCCACTGGGCAAAGGAATACTAGGCTAGGCAAGGTCAATAGGAAGACACACAGTTTATGAGGAAGGATTCTCTCCCAAGAGCCACTTATGCCCACTAACTCTCATTCTCCACATGCCTATCCCACCCCAATAGTATACACCTTCACTGTCACATAGGATAGTCCATCGGCTGCTTCACCTCCCTTGCCTTGGGATTCAACAGCAGGTCAGACCATAATTCTCAGAGCTCTATAGTAGCTACGGGACCCGTTCTAGGAGAACTCCCTTCCACAACACACTCTCTCACCTGGAGAGAGTTTCCCATAGGCCTGACAACCTTATTATTCAACCAAAACCACCTCCCTCACCTGGAGAGAGTGTTGCACACAGGCCTGAAAACCTGCTTCTTCAACTCCGTTCCTGCACAAGGAGGACAACAACAAGACTCAACAAGGAACAAATGATGACATTAAGCCACACTCAGCCAAGGGACTGCATGGCCCCAACAACCCACAGTTATAACACACACGACATAGACAATTATGGGATGCTCAAGCTTCACAAAAGACACGGGCCGACTTCACGGGTTCCCACTGGGTTTGTGACCAGAAAACAATGCAGAGGTCGATTGTAGAGGCAAAACGGGTTCAGACTCCAGATGGCCGAATGACCAGCAAACTCACGCGGAAGTTGGAAGAATGGGAAGTGAACCCCCAACATGATTGACTCACAGGTTACTAGTTCCAGCGTCCTTGGTGGATTTCCCCGTTCACGGTTAGACAATGGATGGAGAATTTCCAGACTCCATAGAACGAACCCCACAATATGAATCAACTCATCCACTTTTAACTGCATGCGCACAGGTTGACACTTGTCTTCCTTGAGTTGTACGCACTACATTTGCATTCGTTCCCCTTTCCTAGGAACTTAGGACAACACTCATCAATTGTCAACCTTAGCCTTCAAGAAATAATAATAAATTATTATCTCCTTTAGAGGTAAGCCCCCTAGCTTAGCCCCTAGGCCCACACACTTAGCTTCCTCCTTTACCCAACCTTGTAGAAGCTTAGTTCCCCATCACTCTTTCTTTGTGGTCGGTTGGCATGCAACGATGTTTATATTTTATTAATGATCTGCATTATTACATATACAAAAATTAGGCTCCTGGCCTTTAACATCTAGGCTCTTCGGCCTAATTGCACATAAGATTACCAAATTACAATTGGTCGACTCACCAGCCTACAAAACATGTTTACAATACATAAATATAACTGGGGCTCATCCTTGGGGTATGAGAGGGATGTTGACCAAGGTGTTGTGCAACATACATTTAGCCAGCGGTTGAATATTGTTGGGTAGATGATCGATTGCAGGCATAATTTGGGTGCCCAAGCAAGAACGAAGAGCCAGCTGGAAGAAGGAGGGTGCGCTTAGGTGAGTCGGTCGACTCACCTAAGGGATGTACATACCTTAGATGAAGGTTGGACCAAGGGTTATGTGGACAAGTTTCTAAACATTGGGTCTCTCCAAGGCAAATGGACATGCTGGTTGCTAGTTGGGAGAGTTGGGCACCTATATAAGCCAAGGAGGAGACAAAATGAAAAGGAGATTCATGGAAGAAAGGAAGAAAGAAAAGTGATCTACAATCGTCCAAAGAAGTGTTGATTACATGTTGCATGGTCGGAGGTAGAGGCAACAAGTATCTAAGAGATGCAACACGAAGGAAAAAAGCTCGCTTAGCTTTGTGTTTGCAATAACGAAGGAAGTTGCAAGGCGACGAAGGAAGTTTGTTGTGTTTCACACTGGTTCTTGTGTAGACTTGAGAGGAAGCTCCTTGTAATTATATGTTCCATGTGGCACGAGTTGAAGACTTGGCACACTTTTTTCTCTTTTATAAAAAATCGGGTATTAGGCATGTTTGGCTGCCCACTTGCATTTTCATTGTTACTATGTATGAGTGCCTTGTTTACTTGTTGGATGTTCTAAGTATAAGATTCAAACATAAATTGTTAACTAATAAACAAAATGAAGATTAAGGTGTAGTTTGGGCCAAGTAAACCTCTGTGGTCTTGCCGCCAAGTTGAAAATTTGCAGTGTCGCAAGTCATTAGGAATGTTGGATGTTTATGCCATCCAACTGAAGTTGTCCAATGGCATGACATGTGGTATTAGAGATAACATCGAATCACACATCAAGGAAGACTATGTAGGGTTGGTTGGTGAACGATTTGGCAAGCTCTTCTCCACTGTCATTGTCACGAAAGGTGGTATAAGAGCTCGTTACATTGACAATTCGGTGTGTGATGACGACATACGATATCAGGGCACTTCTCTATTTGTAGAGTTCGGTGAGTTCGTCCATGGTAGTGGTGAAGAGTAGAGAACAAATAATTTGTAGGTTTGTGGCAAGGGATGAAGTGAGACATTTCTTGGTAAAATCTTGATCATGGACTGTGAAGACATAAGGCTGGGGCAACCTTGTTGAAGGATTCAGATAGAGTTTACATAGGGTTGGAAAAGCTAATGGGATGCCTCAGAGGAAGTCTGATTACAAAATGAAGCTTGTAGATTTCAGTGAAGAGTTAGTGATGAAGATTGGGGGAAGTCTTGAAGCCAGTTCTCGGCATAGTTTGCATGAATCGTGAAGATCCTTAGAAGTTCAGGCTGGTTCACATGCAAACAACAACGACACAGAGAGAGATCCTAAGATGACCAAGGTGAGGGGCCAACTCCTTACCTTAGAGAAAATGATGGAACAGCTAATGGATGCAATGTGTTCACATGGTGAAAAGGTTGCATGATTGGAGGCTGAGATGGGAAAGATTATGCTTAGGTTTAACAAAATTGTCACGGAATGTCAAGATACAACGAATTTGTTCTCTAGTACTCTTATCGACTACATTCAAGACAAGCTTAAGAAAATGGCGGATGCTCTAGATTCGGTCAACCAAAAAGTGAAATATCAGGAGGACACCATCACATTGCTTAAATAAGTTGTATCCAATGGGCCATGCTCATCCTTTGTATATATATGAATCAAGATGAAAGAACCAGAACCATATGATGGGACTCTCAATGCTAAGTTATTGGGAAATTTATGTTGGGATATGGAGCAGTACTTGGAGCAGCTGAACATAAGTCCATAAGAAGCCAAGGTAAATGTTGTTGCTATGTTCTTGATAAGGACTACAAAATTTTATTGGAGAAACTGAGTTTAAGACTTGGCAGCTAGGAGGACCACCAAAAAGATCGAAAATTGGGTAGATATGAAGGCAAACTTGAAGGCACAATTTGGTCGGGTAAACCAAGCTTGGGTTGCTAGAAACTAGTTGTTGGCTCTCAAGCAGATTGGTAAGATCCATACCTATATCAAGGAGTTCATTGGCATGATGTTGGAGATCAAAGATATATTAGATGAGGATAGGATTTTCCACTTCATGAACAGTTTGTAGACTTGGCCGCAGAGTGAGCCGTGTCACCAAAATGTGCAGACCATTGTGACAACAATCACTGTGGCTCACAATCTGTTAGACTTCAAGGGTAAAGATAAAGGAGGTCCAAACAATGATGATGGCCAATGTGAGAAGTAGATAAATAAGGCGAAGGATAAGGGAAAGACAAAGGCATCTAAAGGCAACAAAGATAAGGCGAAGCATTCATATTCACAAAAGGAGAAAAAGTCAGTTTCTTGTTGAATTTGTGTGAAGGAACATTATGCCAAGCAGTATCCGTTGAAGCAAAAATTGAACGCTTTGGAGAAAGTGGAAAGCCCATCCATGGGTGTGCTGTAGGTTTTGGGTGGCAGAACCGATGACAACTCAAGGCCCCTACGTGACAATACTTAGCTATGTTCAAGCAAATATCAATGAGAAAATGACTTTGGCTATGGTGGACAGTGGTTCTACTCACAACTTTATCAGGTGACACATTGCACGAAGTCTCGTATTGTAGTTTGAGTAGGAATGCACTTCTTTCAAGGAGGTAAACTCAGGTGAATAAGAGAATGTTGGCATAACCAAGAATGTTCCTATGAAGCTCGAGGAATGGAATGGAAGGACGAGTTTCTCCGTTGTTCCATTAGATGATTACGAAGTAGTTCTGGGTCAAGAGTTCATGCAGACGAAGAGGGAAATTCCCATTTTGCATGTTGATTGTTTGGCTATCATTTATCCATGTCTGGTGCCTAAAGTGAAGGGGAACAGGGGAATGAATATGTCTTCCTTGTGCTTATTTTACAATCATCTCCCTTGCTTGGACATTGGTGGACGAGGTGAAGAAGTGGTTGAAAAAAATAACTGAAATAATCCAAAGGTGTTGGCAGACTTAGAATGGCACGTCAACAAGATCGAAGATATGTTGGTTGATTTCGTTCATGGTATGGAGAATTTCGCTAAATTTTATGAAGCAATTATTTTGAAAGAGTCGGTGGAGATAGAGGAAATGAAGAAGCCAGAGCTTGAGGAATGGAGAGTGGAATCATTCGTTGCACATGTGTGTGATGGGTAAGAACATTTGTCATGGTATAGACTTTCCAAGGAGGTTGACCCAATCATAAAAACACTTGGAGGTGGTGAATTACCCTACGATCTAGAATTTGAGCACCTTGTTGGGTAAGGTGAAGGAAGAATCAAGTCCAACGTCCCAGTGTTGATGTATTTGATAGAGAAGTATGGTGACACTTCGAAGGTTTTGATGAAGCAAGATGAGGATGGGAGAGGTGGCTTATTGGGCTTCCACCTTCCACTCTTGTACTGAAAATGAGCCCGTGGGCTCGTCGTCATGAAGATGACAATGAGTTGACTAGCTAGTGCCTTGGAGGCAGGCACCACAACAACTTAGGAGGATGCGATGGTTGAGAAGTTTCAAAGAGAAACATGTGGTTTTGGTGTTGAAGTGAGTTCTTTTCGACTTGGTGTGATGGTCGGGCTAGCTACCTGATTAACTAAGGCACGAGGGGATCCAACACACATTGACAGCAGGAGCAACCGAAATAAGGATGCAACAACGAGATGTGAAGTTGAATATGGGTTCATGATGGTCATGGTTATTAATTGCAACAAACAAAGTAATGTTGGGGTTTCCAAGACGACAACGACATGGAGTAGGGGATGATGCAAGTATTTATTTGTATTGGATTTTCCTCCCCACCATAAAAATATTCTCAAATATTGAGCTATTGTTTGCATTATTCAATCGGGAACAACATGGTTGAGCATTGGAAGATTGGGAAGATAGAGAAAATATATTTGAGTAAAATGACGTGCCTTTTTGAGTTTAACCATTGTGAGCCCCACTGCTAGAATTTACTTATAATTTTGTCCAAAATGATTTTCTATGATTGGGTTGAGGGGATACTTAGGGAAAGTGGCATACCAAGGTACTTGAAGGAGGTCCACTTTTCTTGAAAGGGGAACTACATGATTCTAATGTTTTGAAGGAGTTGATAGCTTGCATTCCATCCAAATATTTAGGTTTTTTTGCTTGTTGACTTTCCCACACGAGGCACAAATAAAGGAGTTCAAAACATACTTGAACTGGGTTGCAATATTGATGGAGGATCCTCCAATCAAGATTGTATCATTCACAAATTGCAAATCTTCACTCCTCTTACAATTTTTATTCCCAAAATATTGGTAATTGAACTTTCATGTTATAGCTTCCTACTCAGGGATTTGGCCATCAAAATATAAAGCAAAGGGGAGAGGGGTAATTCTTTCCTCGACCCTTTGCTTATCTAGAAGAAAGGAGTTGGTCTATCATTCACCAAAGAGGAAATCCACAACATACTGATACAAGAAACTATCCATCTAATGATTGAAGGATGAAAACCGAATTTATACATGATGTCAAAGAGGAACAAATGCCTAACTTTATCAAAGGAGTTTTCCATGTTTATTTTGATAATCATACTTATTATCTATACTAGAGTGAATAACCTCTTGAACCAATACTATGTTGTCTAGTATTTTCCTTTTCTGTGCGAATCCCCTTTGGTTCTTCAATATTATTTTTGGGAGCACCTTTTTTAGTATGTTTTCCATAATCTTCATCATTATTTTGTCGCAAGCATTCCACAATGAGATGGGTCAGAATCTAGTGAAGGTGGACATGTTTGCTTATTTTGGGACCATAGATAAAAAGGAGGAGTTTGTATTGCCTCCCAACCTGAAACATTTTTGGAAATACCTTAGCATATGAATTAGATCATGCTTGATCAATTCCTAGTAGACTCTATAGAAATGAATGCAAAATCCATATGGGTTTGGTGCCTTGTTTGGATCTAAGCTCCAAACTACATTAACTACTTCAAATTATTCAATTGGATTTAGGATATTTGTATTGTCCTTGGGAGAGACAAGCGACGTGATGTTGTTGAGAAGATCACTAGAAAATTTAGGATCTCCTCCCTTCTACTTTGTATATAAAGATCTAAAATTCTCTTTAGTTGCTTCTTTAATTTCTTGGAAATTATCATCCTTCCTGCCATTTTCCATCAAGATCTCTTTGACATTATTCTTCTTCCTCCTCACCCCAGATTGAAGATGAAAGAAGGTTATGTTGTGGTCCTTAGATTTCAATTAGTTGTTCCTTGAATTAAGTCTCCATGTTTCTTCTACAATCTTGAGATCCATGTGCAATTTTTTACAGATTTTGTGCTCATCTAGCTATAGCTCTTTCGATACCTGATCTGATTCTAGCCTTTCATGTACCAATTTAAGTTGGGAAAGAAACAACTCCTTCTTAGAGGATGGACATGAGTAAAAGTGTTTAACCCAATTTTTTAGAGCCGATTTCATTGTCTTTAGATTCTACTCCCATATGAAAATAGGGGATCCCACTATCCAACTGCACCAAGCATTTGAAATAAATTCCATCACGTTTTCATCCTACAACCATAAGGACTTAAATATGAAGGGGAGGGGATTGTAATCAAGGGAATATTCAAGAAATAAAAAGATTGGTTTATGATATGAAATTGCAAAAGGAATTATTTTAGAAGAAATGAGAAGATCTTAAGATAAAATATCACTATGAACCAAAAAATCTTCCAACCTTGCTGCAATGTGCCCCAGTCCAACCCTTCTGTTGGACCATGTATACTTCCCTTTGAAAGACTTAATGTCCATAAGGTCACACTCATAAATAAAATATTCTATCTTTTCTCGGAATGGATACTTGACAACATTGCCCCCTCTTTTCTCTTTATTATGCAATATGACATTGAAGTATCCTCGTATGATGCTATTATAAGACTTTGCTAAATTTTGGAGAGACAAAAGAGAATTCCAACAAAATCATTTTTCTTTATAAGTAGTCGACATATAAATGTTGACAAGATTAAAATTATTTCATGTTTGGATATGAAAAAAACTAGTAAGGATATAGTGTTGAGTACTAAAGGACTTTACCAAATTCAAGGTAATGATGTTCCATATGGTGTAGATTCCCCCTGAATCTCCTCGAGAGCTTACTGTAGTCCCTCCTTCACTAACACACCACTATTTTTGAAAAGATAGGATGGGTTTTGAATCCTCCATCTTTGTCTCCTAGAGAATAAGAATTTATGGATTTTCTCATAAGATAATATCCCTCAACGATTCCTCTTTAAACTTACTCCCTAACTGTAACACCCCTGTTTTCCCCAGCTTGTAAATATAACTATATTTTGCTAAAAGGGTAGTGTAAATATTTATGCTACTAATGTAAAAAGGAAAATGTTGGACAAATGCTGAGGGGGATTTCCTATATAGATCATGATGCCATGAGAGGGAAATAGTGAGGAAATTTCCCTTGCCAATTTAAAATTAAAAAAAAAATCCAGATTGCCCATTTTCTAGAATTGTGGTCAATGGAGGAAGTTGGTAGTTGAACTATCAAATTTCCACATTTATGAAAAATAATGGGTGTTGTACCAAAACTGCTTTTCATCAGAAGCATGGGCAGAAAAGAACCCATCTAGAGGATTTTGGGCTGACCCATGAATTGGGGGATTTGACCCACGAAATCTTGCTGAAGAAGGCATGAAATGAAGGGAAAATGGAGAGTAGAGAAGACATGAGATAGTTAGTTGAGTCTGAGATCCATTTATAAGTAGGGAGGATGTAGAGGAATGGTTCTGGTGACCATTTCTTAGAAGGGAGAGCATATGAAACTCTCTGGTTTTGAAGAGAATTAAGAAACAAATTTGTCTCTGGGTATATGAATTGTTGGGCAGGGTTTTTATAATCAAGCCGATAAACGAAGTTGCAGATATATGGAGTGATTGAGTGAGCAATCAAAAAAACCTCTTTTGATTAGTGGATAGAAAACTAAACTGCCATAATTCTTGTGGGAGGAGGGGAGTAACCTCTGTCCTTGGATGTAACTAAACAGAAGGAAGAATCTCTCTCGGGGTATCATGATCTAGCTAGGGGTGGGCAATTGTAAACCAGTTTAAGAGCAATTGTGCCTATGGTTGGGTGGAAAAAGGAACACCCTTCAAAAATTGCCAACTAATTTCGAGTTGTCAGAAAAGTGCTGCTCTAAGATTTGCATTCTTCTTGTTTAGTTTTTCTTATAATCTGAATTCTCTCAATTTTGTGAATGTTGGAGTTATATTTTGTTTAAATAAGATAACTTGTGATGCTGATGTGCTAGTGACTAAGAAATCTGAAGTGGACTCTGAAAATCACCTCTATTTCTAATTATACCTTCTTTCTGTACCTATCTTGACAAAGGAAGTGTTAGTGACAGGTAGTCATTCATATTTGGAATAGAATGTGGGTGGATCACCTGCAAAAGTATATATATGTATAAAAAAATCTAAGTACAGAAAGGAAATAACAAGTGTTCTAGAGAAATGAAAATCCAGCCTCTATTAAATCAGTGTATGAATAAGCTTTCAGTTAAACATTATTTTAACTTATCTCCTTACTTATTAGTTGTTTGTGTTCTAAAAGAAGAATTCTAGATGGGATTGTTCAAACCGATCTAGCTTACAACCCATCTTTTGTTCTAATGAGGTCATATAACATAGTTGGAACCTCTACATGAATTTGAAAGGAAAGAGACAAATTTTTCTGTATAAGTTTTCTTATGATCTTAAGGTGTCCTGGAACTTGTCAAAACACTTAGAAAATACTAGGTTTTAGAATGGTATTTGGGCCTTAAGGAGATAGCCCAATGGGGATAAATACCAAAATTTATTATAAATAAGCATTAGGAAAGGTATTAGGAAAATAAGGAAGAATTTTCCTAATTAAATTAGAATATAAAATCTCCTAAAATCTCGTTTGGACATTAATAAACAATTACACTAATTAGGGGTGAAAATCCCTACAAACTGGGAAGGAATTCCCTTAAATTGGGGAGCTGTAAATTCTGGTAGAAAACCATACTTTACTATGGGGGAAAACCCTTGTTTTAAGACCAAAAAGCTTGGTAAGAAGATAAAATTTACTCCTTTAGCCAAGAGGAAAATAAATTGTAAATTAGATTCTAAGTCAAGAATAAAAAACTTCTTGGGAAATTAAGATTTTATTAAATTGTCTTATAAAGACCGGGAAACTATATTTCTTTTCCGTTGTTTTTCATGTAAAACCGTGCATGGCTATATATATATCCCCTGGAGAATAAAAGGCACGAGACCAAAATAAAATATACTTTAATACTATTCTAAACTCAAATCACACTAGTATATGACATGGGATTAAATGTAATATAATATATTATATTATAATAAAGCCCATTGTACTATCCACACGTGGATATGGCCAACCGTTTTTCCCTTAAAATATTTTATAACTTATAACGTGCATAAGTGGGACCCCTTCAAGACTTCGGGGCTTGGAGATGTTGAAACGATTGCATTGTGATAACTCTCGAAGGGTTCTGGCCTGAGTCTCCTTAGGAAAGAATTTAATGGAAAACTATAATTCTCATTTACAAACTTTAATGGGGCTTATGGTATTATAATACATTATAATATTATAAAATCCTTACATGGATGAGGTCAACCTTTTCCCAAATAATTTATATTATATCCTTATTATAACCCATGTGCATGGGACCACTTCAAGAATTCAAGACTCCGAGACTCCGAGATATTTGAGGAATGAAGAGTGTGTTGAAGAGTGCTGACCCGAACATTCTCCCTCATTCCAATATTAAATATATTATTGGGATCTATTAAACCTAGATGCAATTCTCAAGGAGGTGTATTTTAATATAATATATTATAATAAAAGTTTATTATAATATTTTCTAGTGAATGAGGCCAACCCTTTTCCCTTTTAAAAATATTATATAATGCCTAATATGTATAGGTGTGGACCCCTTCGACACTTTGATACTCCAGGATATTTGAGGAATGAAGAGTGTGTTTAGGAGACGAAGGAGTTACCCGAAGTCCCCCTCCCCCTGCATTAAAAAAATGCTATAAATTAATAAGTATAAAGTATTGAAGCTTATACTTATTATATTGAGCGATATACTTATGAATTTTAGTAAATAAAATAAAGTGTGATTATATTACCAGAGAATTCAGGCTTTGGGAATTCCTGGAAATATTTGGAGGATTAATGGTTTATGTATTGAGTTAGATTAACAAACTTAAGTGCAATTTTAATATAATTAATTATATTACAGTATAATACAATTAATTATAAGTATATTATACTATAATTAGTTAAATGAAGGGGTAACATGATTATGTTGTAGTAATTAATATTAAATGATACTTGGGGTTGGATTCCCAAGGTAAGAAGGAAAAGAAAATCCTTGGTTTCACCAGGTCGATAATTTAGGCCAAGTAGAATTACAATTACGAAGGGAATTAATTAATGAAGATTAATTACCCTAGAGGGGATTAAATAAATGATTAATAAAGAGTGAGATTTTAATATAATGTTGATTTATTAATTAAACATCCATATAAGAGTTAGACAAGTGTTAACCCTGGTTGGACGGGCTTCTGGATGCAAGGGTGACGTGGCATGCTAGGGTAGGCCCACATGGCATCATGGGGATAGATGCGAGATAGGTGTGGAATCACGTGGGTGCCACGTGGTGATGGCTGGCCTTTGGCCAATGATTCCTTAGAATTTTTTAGAAAGCCATAACTTTCAATCCATAACTCGATATTGGACAAATTTATAGTCGTTGGAAGAATCTCAGCGAGTATAAGGCGATGGTGTCCTTATCAGAGGAATTCAAGGAAGTTGAAGGGAAGCAAAAAATTTATACCCCATCCCTTGAAAGGGTACTTAGGGGGTTGGGTGTTTCATAGAGTGGTATCAGAGTAGTGTTACAACACTTGGCTTGCTTGGGCTCACGAAAGAGTCGAATAACTTTTTCTTACAAAACTTTTAAGGGGGAGGGAACCCTACTCCACCCTATCTATTAGAGCAAGATTAAAAAACTAGGCCTGGATGTTGATATTATGGTAGCTGTGGGAGGTATTAACCTCCATGTGTAACCTTTGACTAGAATAGAATATTCCAGATGGAAACCCTAAACAAATGTGTGAAAACCCTAGAATACAAGTCGTCCTAGAAGAATAAATAATATTATAATATTGTCTTCTAGAAAGACAAGTCGGCTCCATAGGAAAAATATAAACATAAAACATAATTACCAAAAAGTCAGGTCGACCCAGCTAGAAAAGTCACTGGAAAGATTAATATAAATAGAGGACATTTTAGCTCATTTTTACACCCAGTCAGACTAATATAACTCAAGTTTTTTAACTGATTCCGGAAAGCCTACTCCAAAACCAACAGATAAATCCTAGCCACAAAATTGTTGCAGCAACAACACAATAACCATACAAAGATAACGTACCTTACACTAAGAGAAGCATACAAGGGAAATACCAGAAAGACTGAGAATACTCCATGACAATTGTTGTACTACTCTCTCCAGACTTGCGCATATTGCTACAACTGCAACTCCTTATACTTACGCACTAGTTGTTGTTGCAACTGCTCCTTAGAATTGTTCCCTTCTTCCTGAGTGAGAGAGATTGTGAGTACAAATGATCTAGGCGCTTCCTTATTTATAATAGCATGTCCAGGTTACTTTACTTAGTGGGGCCGACTTCTCTTTCTAGATCCTTTTATTACTTTAATGTTATTCTCTTAAGGCTAACTTCTCTTCTAGGGTTTCCATGCATCCGTTTAATGGTTCACTTGCTTCTAGAATATTCTCTGCATCTAAGAAAGGTCATCTAGGAGGGAAATATCCTTCCATAGCTCCCAAAACATCAACACTCCCTCTTAGCTAGGGAGGAATATTTCAATATGTCTTCATCTAGTAGTCCATTGACTACTCTACAATCAACTGATAACACACAGCTACCACAATGCCATCGGTAGCTCAAATCGTCTGTCATAGTCTCTGCAATCAAGTAGCACTCAACTACTCCCAATGTGAATTGGTAGTCTCCATGGCAATCAACTAGTAGCACACAGCTACTACAATGCCATCGAGTAGAACATGGCTGTGCCGATCCATAGTAGTACATAACTGTTATCCAGTGGTGCAAAACCACTCCAAGTAGCACACAACTACTGTCAAGAGACACAATGTCTCTCTCCTACAATCAAACCACCATGCAATACAACAATATCTATGATTATGCAACAATTAGCTAGTGGCACACAACCACTACAATATGCCCTCAATCATAATCATAGTTTGCCACCTCCACGACTATGCAACAATCAGTAAGTAGCACACAACTACTACAATATGCCCTCAACCATAGTCATGATCTGCCACCTCCATGACTATGCAACAATCATCTAGTAGAACACAACTACTACAATATGCCCTCAACCATAGTTAGGATCCCTATGACAATGCAACAATCATCTAGTAGAACACAACTACTACAATATGCCCTCAGCCATAGTCAGGATCCCTATGACAATGCAAAAATCAGCTAGTAGCACACAACTACTACAACATTCCCTCACCCATAGTCATACCTATGATTATGCAACAATCAACTAGTAACACACAGTTACTGCAATATGCCATCAACCATAATCATAGTCGATGTCTCTATAACTATGCAACAAACAACTAGTAGCACACAACTATTACAATATGCCATCATCCATAGTTATAGTCTCATCTAGTAGCACGAAGGTACTCCCATATTCCTCACGACTATGCGTGTGATGTTTCTTCACTCACCATGTCTGACAGTGCATTACCCCCTCAGTCACAAGACCGATCCAGGGAACCCTTGGCCAAAGGGGTTAGTCGGCATGATAAGAAACAACACACCTCCCTCTCTCTCAACGAGAGTGGACATTCTACACCTAGAGTCTTTCCACTCCTAGTCAAATCAACATGACTAATAGGAGAAAGACTATGCCTGAGCTATTCACCACTAGCCAAATCAACATGGCTAATCCTGTGAGTGAATGTATCATTCTCTCTTGGTCAAATCAACATGACCAATTTGGGAGATTGTCTGTTCGATGCTACCCATCTGTGGATGTGTACTGGAGCTTCACAACTCCCTTCTACATTGTGTCTCCGCTGAAGTCTTGCAAGAAAATTTCAAAGCCACGTTGATTCACGACTTACAATACCAACTGTTATATACTCTGCCTCTATTGTATTGAGTGCCATTGTCATCTGCTTCCTGCTCAATCATGAGATCACGCAGATCCCAAACTGAAGCAGAAACCAGAAGTACTCTATCGATCCACTACCACTCCCTCCCCAATCAGAGTCTGTATAATCCTGCAACTTCACATATCCATTCGAGGCATATCCCAATCCATATCCGCTTGTACCACATAGGTATCTCATCAAAATGTTTTGTTGTCAACCGATGTACATGTCTCAAAATCAAGGTAAAAGGTCCACATCCCAGTCCTTATGACTGACTTTCTTCATTGAAACAAGGGAATCCTCCCATGAGGTCTCATATCTCCTCAAAGTCTGTGAAGTTTTTGATCTAGCCTCATGTCTGTCAGTCCTAGAGGACATCTCTCCCATCTGAGTCTAAATCTGAATCTGAATATAAAGAGGAATACTTTCTGTATGGAATTCTCTAAGCAAATGATTGTCTCTGATATTAGGCTCACTCTGAGTTTGCATGCTCACTTTGAAGCTTGACTCCCTCTAAAGCTATATAGTCTTTGGAGTCATATGCTCCCTTTGCATGTGCTGACCTCCTCTTCTCCCTCATTACATGGATGTGCACAAATCTATGTTTGGATAGTCTGCTTCATGTTTCCTCCAACAACCGTCATTATAGCTCCCTCTCAAAGCTATTACCTATTACCTTCCCGTAACAAGGAACAAGAAAAACAATATCTCCATGGTAACCTCCATGGAATTTACAAGATAACCTATCTAGAACAAGGTCAACCAAGAACATCTCGTAGAGGAGATCAATTTATCTTGAAAACAAGTGCATTATTAATATGATAATTTACTTAATGATATTAGTACCAACAATAATCAAGTGTTACTAAACTAGCATTAACAATGGCAATAATAGAATTCTAAAGATTGCTACTCAGTTACAACACTTACTTAAACTGCAACAATATAAGGAATATCGCATATAACAAACATGCGATATTCCTCTTCATTCATCTTCTGCATATTACAAACATATACACAGGACGATCGCTTGCAGCAATGATGACAGTTTTTGGTCAAAAAGTTATGCATCGCGAAGCTTCAGAAATTTAGGAGTGGAAGGACAGATTTTGATCTCCGATGCAGATTGATCTTAGAGACTGTCTTGATTTCCATGGACTTAAATCGCTTCGGACAGGGATTGCCCAAAGATTCTTCTCGAAATTATTCATAAAATAAATACGAATATGGAAATAAAGATAAAATATGTCTGTATGAAAATATTGTAAACCATGAAAATTTAGAAACATAACATCATAAAGGTAAAAGATGGAAAAAATTATATCGAGAAGTAATGGTCACTGTATTTCTTTGATAGGTGGGATGTATTATAAGTTGAGTTAATTTTAGTTAATTAATTAGATAAAAGTGATATATGTAATGATAGATGATAATATTTATATTGAAAGTGGCATAACATCACCATATATATATTTTTGACTCATTGGACAAGAAATTGGGAAGAACTAGAAGATTACATCTTTTAACTCGTTCAACTTTGGGGAGTTGAAAGATTAGAATAGGGATAAAGAATGTGTTACCAATTTTTTCTTATATTTGATTTAATTATATTTTAAATAAGTTATTAATAATATTAATTGTAGTAAAAAATAATTTAATTAATGGTTTGTCGGTGAACTTTGGGGAGTTAAAAGATTAGAATAGGGTTAAAGAATGTGTTCCAGTTTTTTCTTACATTTCATTTAATTATATTTTAAATAAGTTATTAATAATATTAATTGTAGTATAAATTAATTTAATTAATTGTTTGTTAATTTAATAATATTAATTTTATTAATTTATTAGTTGTTTTTGAATAAAATATAATAAAAGAAAGTTTGGATTAATAAAATGTAATTGATAAATTTATTTCAAATATT